>MDKI01017291.1:0-76840 GCA_005239505.1 Nicotiana paniculata | reverse complement strand
ATATTACTTGTCGACCACGTACACTTGCGTGTGCATTGGGAAATCAACCAACAAGTTTTTTCTCTTAATATCAAAGGTACAAGAGATAAAGTACACCAACTATATATTATAACGACCCTACGATAAAGCCAGTTAAAAAAGTACCAGCCTCATAAGAAGTCAGTACGATGCTCCCACCGGATTATGTATGCACCAGAGGTGCAAGTATTATATTAGAGCTTCAAGTTATGGACGAAAATTATCCCTATGTGGAAGGGAGGTCATGAAGGAGATAGAAGATACGATACGAAGTTTTAAGGTGAGTAAGGTAAAAGGTGAATAACGTACGACATACTAAATTGCAGAAGGTTGTGAATAGTCCATACTTAGAAGGCTAAAGTGTTGGGATTCAGTATCCAGGAATGATAGTGGTGTCGTCAGTGCCGTACCTTCTAGCCTATGGTTTCTAAGTACCGAGAGATCTAGTCAAGAGAGTAAAGAAGAGTTAGAGACGAGGTGATGTATCGCTTGATATTCCAGAATAACACAAGGAAATGTATGGTGCAAGCAAGTTGATGGGAGGCTAGGAATAATGTAAATAGATACGTATAGGTCGCAAGCTAAAGTATAGTAAAGCGACAGAGTTTTATGACAGGAGTAAGGATAAGAAAGGGTGAGTGAGAAGGTAACGAGAATGGATAAGTCCTCGGGATTAAGACCATGAAAACAAGAGAGCTAATGGTTTCTCTAAGTTATAGAAAGTTCAACATAGCCTGAATGAACTCAAAAGAATCTAATACTAATAACATATAGAAGAAATGGAATGATGCCCTGTAGTGGAATGAGGGTGTGATTGTGATAGGTAAATGATGATATTTGGGCCTTCGATTGAGTAATGATTTGAAGAAAAAAAAGGAGAAGAAGGGATTCATGAATTGTACGGGAATAAAATACACACATAAGAGAATCACCTTGGGATGCTATAGAATACGGTTACTGAAGTATAGTATCGCCGCTAAGTGGATCAGGAAAATCACTTCGGATATTCCTTGATGCAACGTAAGCCCTAGTGGAAAAGTATTACGTAAGTAGTTTCAAGTTGTCAGTGGTATATTGTAGATCAATATTGAGGTGAATCAAAAACAGATGGACAAAAGTCACACAGTATGATATGAGATTAGGCCGTCATTCTAAAGATGAGCAGTAATGAGGAAGCATTAAAAGACTTAGATTTATACATATGGAATAAGCAACGAGAGTAAGCTGGGATTTGGTAGCAAACCTTAGCAATAATAAATTAAAGTAAGAGTTGGGGCGGTAAATCCATACGGATGGATAAACGGACCTATGCGATAAGATATAGCAATATTTGTGAAGTCAACAAGTACTGAGCAAAGAAATTCAGTATACCCATAGATGCCCAAAGGGACATCTTATAAAGCTCTGTATATGAAGCCTAGATATTGGGCACACTTACAAGGTCAAAGTCGTATAGGTTGCATGATGCAAGGTAGCAACAATTACGAGATTGGAAGGATTCCGACTACAAGTTTTGGTGTGAGAAGGAGGCCTAGGGGGGGATGCCCTGGGCTTTGGACTTATTCACAGAACATCCTCCTAGATGGAAATGGAAGTTCTAAAGTATTCAGAAGACATAAGATATGAAAATGATAAGTGCATCAGTTAACATTCGAGGACGAATGTTCCAAAGGGAGGAATAGTGTTACGCCCTACAGTATTACATCGATGTTATGCTCTACAGTAATATATTACGATGATGTTACGTCCCGCAGTATTATATTATGATTATGTTACGCCTTGCAGTATTACATTACGATGATGTTACGCTTCGTAGTAATAAATTACGACGATGTTGCACCCTGTAGTATTGTACGTTGAATTTGTCATAAGGTAATTGACATCAGTCCAAGTAAAAGATTATTTGGAGATTATAATGATTATGCTATTTCACAAGTGATGAATAAATTCATGATGGTGAAAGGGGAAGCAAGTCAAAGAAAATAATTTTTATCCATGTTTGGCATTTGGGGATAAAATATGGGTCGAGCGTTAATACCCGATATTTTTGGACTAATATCATATAAGATACCATGCGATCATGATAGTGGGATATATATAAAGTGTATTAAGAATAAGTAGAATTTTAAGTAATTTAAGATAATTCTTAATTATGTGGGTAGTTGATTAATTATTGAATATGGATAAATATTTAAGTGAAATTGTTGGATAATTATTAAGGGGGCAATATCCACGTGAGGGATATGTAACCATGGCAGCACATTGCCACCAATCCATAGCCTAAGTAGTTGGTGGCATAATATAATCCAAACTTGAAAATAAGATTCATTTTGCTGGACAAACTATTGGAAATAAGTGTATTTTCCAATCATGAAAGTTGGATGGGTGAGTTATGCATCAAAAAGCACTCCAAATTAATGAGCCTTCCAAGCCAAAAGATAATGTCTTGTAATCAAGACCAAATCCAGAAGTGACCAAGAACGCAAGAGATGGAACTTGAATTTTGTTTCGGAAAAAAATTCATACAAGATCCGATGATGCGAAAGATGCAATTCTAAGGAAGCACGGTATAATTTTTTTCAAGAATACCATAGGGATTTCTCCCTACTACAATCTTGCCACTACGTGTTTTCGCAAAAGAGAATCGGTTCAGGTATGTTAAGGTCATCCCTTCTTTCTTTTTTTGGCATGATCCAAATTATACAGAAGAAACGAGCAAACGCATGGTTTTCATAAATTACTCTATTCATAGAAATACTAGGGGTGCCTATATTCTTGATTCTCCATGTGAATTATTATTATCTTCTGTTCATGAGTCTCAAAAATACATAAGTCTGTAAAGTTTATTTCATGATATTAATCAGAGGCATAATGGCCTTATGACGTACCGAGAGATTTTATTAACGTATTTCATATGCATTTCATGCATTTATACATGCATATTGACCCATGACCAGACGACGTCATATACGCGTATATATGTATATTATATTTATATGGGATATGGGAAAAGGTTATAGCGTTATATACGCACCACCACCTGATCAGCTGGTATACATTGATGATTTTGCCCACAGTGACCGAGATGATATGATGGGATGCCCTCAGAGGCCTGATTATGTTATGAAACATGTGCCTACGCACGACATGAAATTCATACGCATATGCATGACACTATAATTACTTCATGATTTACAGAGCTATCCAGACTTACAGGTTGAGTCAGTCACTCTATATTTCTTCCATGTATGTTATGTACTGATTTATGTGCCTTACGTACTCGGTATATTATTCGTACTGATATCCCTTTTTCCTGGGGACGCTGCGTTTCATGCCCGCAGGTCTTAATAGACGGGTCGAGAGTCCTCCAAGTAGGCTATCAGCTCAGCGGAAGGTGTTGGTGCGCTCCATTTGCTCCGGAGTTGCTTATGTGGTCAGTGTGATTAGGACATGTACTGATTAGTATAGCGGGACCTTGTCCCAACCTTTATGACATTTATGTACTCTTAGAGGCTTGTAGATATATGTCATGTACGTGAAAAATTGTACGGCCTCGTTGGCCTATGTTTAGAATTTATAAATGATCATGTTGGCCTATTAGGCACGTATGTCACATGTATATGATAATACGTTACATGGGTACTCGGTTGAGTAAGGTACCAGATGCCCGTCGCGGCCCATCAATTTGGGTTGTGACGTGGCATTTCAGTACAACTCAGGGGACTCAGCCGAAAATTCTTTTACATATTAAAAATAGAATAATAAACAGGATTTAATAGTAAACATGTATAAATCATGACTGAGAATATATTTTCTATCAAGAACAGTGTGAGGACAGTAGAAAAATACCCCTGAGGGTCTAAACAGTACGACACAAGGCCCCAAACATGGCATTCAGCCCTAGTTAACAGAATTATTTCTAAAACACATAGAAATCATGTAATTTATCAAACTGCAACTCTACAGTTGCCACGGAACGGAGCAAGTCACAATCCCTACCGGTGCACGCCCACACACCCGTCACCTAGCATTTGTGTCACCTCATTTATCAAAATAGTACGAAATTCCGGGGTTTCATACCCTCAGGTCTAGATTTACAATCGTTACTTACCTCAAACCGGATGTAAATCTACTCCGCGATGCCCTTGCCGCTCGACTCGGCCTCAAATCGCCCCGAATCTATTAAAAATTAGATTCATAACATCAATATACGCTAAAGGCACAAAGCCCATGCGAAAATAATCAAATTACATAAAAAAATCCCGAAATTGGCCAAACCCGACCCCCGAGCCCACGTCTCGAAATCCGATAAAAATTGCAAAATTAGAATCCTTATCGTCTCATGAGTCCATACATACCAAATTCATCAAAATCTAACCTCGTTGTCCCTCTCAATCACCCAATTCTTACTCTCAAGGTTCAAGCCCTAATCCCTAAATTTTTACCCCTAAATCCCACAAATTTCATGCTCGATCTGTTAAAAACCACCATAGAATCAAGTTTTAGGTTCAAGTAGCTTATCTTCATGAAAATCCCCTTGAATCCCTCTTCAAATTTCTCCCAAAAGCTCCAACCCGTATGAAAAATGGCTAAAATTCGCGAAGTCAAGAATTAATATGTTCTTCCCCAGGGATTCTGCATTTTCGGTTCAAATACCGCATCTGTGATCCCACACTTGCGACCAAATGTCCGCATCTGCGGACTTCACTTAAGACTCCCCCCGTCAGCACCTTCGATGGATCCCCTGCACTTGCGGGCTCGCAGGTGCGACTCTCCTTCCGCTTCTGCGATAGACCCCAAGCCTGTCAAATTCCGCACCTACGACACCAAAACCGCATCTGCAATGGCCGCACCTGCGATCACTCTTCCGCAGGTGCGAAAAACCAGAAATAGCACCACACCAGCAAATTTTTCCCAAGTTCTAATTCCTCGATGGCCATCCGAAATCATCCCGAGCCCCTCGGGGCCTCAACCAAATATACCAATACCTCACATAACATCATCCAAACTTAGTCAAACCCTCAGAACATTCAAAACACCAAATTAACCCGAATTCAAGCCTAAGAATTTTTAAACTTCCGAAATTCGCCAACGATGCCGAAACCAACCAAACCACGTCCGAAAGACCTGAAATTTCACAAACACATCACGAACGACACTTCGAACCTATTCCAACTTTCGAAATTCCATTCCAACCCCGATAGCTAATTTTTCAATGCCGACCGGAAATCGTCGAAAATCCAATTTTGCCAATTCAAGTCTAACTCTACTACGGACCTCCAAATAACATTCTGAACACGTTTTAAGTCTCAAATAACCTAACGAAGCTATTCGAATCATAAAAATCAAATTTCGAGAATTTTTTACCTATAAGTCAACTTTCGGTTGATTTTTCTAACTAAATAACCAACTTAAGAGACTAAGTGTCTCATTTCTCTCCACAATCACTCCGAACCTGAGCCAACCAACCCAATACAACATAAAAAAGTTGAACCACACAAAATGAAGCAGAAACGGGGAAACCGGGGCTAAAACTCTCGGAACGACCGATCGGGTCGTTACAACTTTATTTTGCAATAATTTCTTTCTACGATTTAGATATCATGAGTAGGAGCTTAATATATGAAACAAGAAAATGAAAATTGTCAGTTTACTCCAAAACACTTTAATGTTTATATTGATAAGTAGCTTAGGTTTATGAAAGAATTGCATGATTAAGAAAATCTCTGCTTCTAGAAAACTTATGGTTGCTTTAAAAGATAAATTATTTGTAAGTAAAGTAGATTTTGGTATACTATTACAAGCAGATTATTATGACCTTATATGTAGACTTCCTTGTCAAGCTCGCGTCAGTCTCCTTGTCGATCATTGAAAACTGCACGTTTTAACTTGTAGTTATCTTATAGTGTAGTTATCTTATAAAATATAATATTAGTATTTATATTGGTAAGAAATTTCAAGTTAATAATATGTTATCCACATATTTATAATTCGTCACCTTGGATCTTATTGTAAAAACATATTTATCAATATGAAGATTTGAGTATGTTAATTTAAAGTTCTAAAATATTTCTATTGTTAAAAAATAGATAGTCTTTCTTTCCAAATTTATACGGATTTAGTGTTTATTTTTATTTTTTCTATAAACTTCAATATTGTCTAAGTGAAAATAAGATAGAAAATAAAGAATTAACCTGAATAAACACCTAATCTTTTAAGACAAAAATAACTGGAAGATGTATAATATATACATAATTCATATATAATATATGTATAATATATACATAATTCATATATAATATATGTATACGGTATATAATTAATGTATAATCTATATATACTGCCAGATTATATTGCCAGATCCAAAGTTTAAGTTTTACTAGCCTCCCCTTTGAGGCACCCCTACCAACAACAATGGTGGTCTGTGATGGTTGGAACATTTTTGTGCCTATCGCAGTAATGGGTCGTGTGTTTGTCCAGAGTTTTACATTGTCTATTATGACAGTCTCACTGACAGGAGAAAGGATTACTCCCCGACTCATAATAAGAGTACGATATGCGACAAATAGTCTCGACAAACTCACAATCCATTACCGTGATAGGCACAAAAATGTTCCAACCATCACAATCTAACGTTGTGACGGATATGTGAAAACTATGAAACCAGCACCGCCAATTTGCAAACTCACAAGGCCTTATTCTATCATGGCTATTAATAATATTCTTTTTAACTTAGATTTGTAGAAAGTTCACGGATTTCGATTCGTCTGCATTTTGTTTTTTCTTTTGGTTGATTTTGCTTGTATATGTCGATGTTTCTTTTAGTCTTTTTGATTTTTCTTGTTTCGTTATTTTCTGTAATAATTTTTTCTATTTTTTAACCTAATTTTTTTTGCTCATTTTGAATTCGGTGTCTACTAATTTTCTTAGTTCTTGCTTTCATCCCATTCGATTTTGTGGAGCTTGGTCACACTATTGTCAATTTCTGTAAGTATTTTTATATTCTTGTTCTATATTTTTCTATATCGGCGTCTACTAATTTTCCTTTTCTTTTTTATTTTGGTTGATTTTATCGGTAAAGTAGGTCTTGTTTTCATCCAGTTAGTTGTTGTAACTATTTTCTCGTCTTCCTTATGGAGTTTGCTGTCGTTTTTCCGTAAGGATTTCGATATTTCTTGACCTATATCTTTTTTCCCGAATTTTGAATTTAGCATTAGCTAATTTTCGTTATTTCTTTTCTTTTGGTACCATTAGGGTTTTCGTTGCTGAATTTCCTTTTAGGGCTTTTGAAAGAGTGACTCGTGCTACTGCTGCTCTTCTAGACGCTATTGTGTTTCAACGATTTGAGGTTGTTTTTTATGTTCTAGTCATTTCTCTATTAGAAGGAGCAAATTGTGCTTATTCTGCATTGGTATATTTTCTAGACTACATCTACAGATCATTTTTGTATGATTTTTTATGCTTCTGCAAGCTTTGTTTTGCAATAATTTCTTTTACGCGTAAATTAGATATAACATGAAGACGAGCCTAATATATGAAACTAGAAATAGAAAATGTCAGTTTACTCCCAAACACTTTAATGTTTATACTGATAATTAGTTTAGGTTATGAATAAAGAGTTACGTGATTAAGAGAAACTCTGCTTCTAGAGAACTTATGGTTGCTTTAAATGACAAATTATTTTTAATCAAAGTAGAATCTGGTAGACAATTGCACGCATATTATTGTGACCTTATTTGCAGACTTCTTGTCAAGTTCGCGTCAGTCACCTTGTCGAGCAGTGAAAACTGCACATTTTTGTAACGACCTGACCGATCGTTCCGAGAGTTTAGCCCTGTTTTCTTTTCATTTCTGCTTTATTCTAGTTTGGTTCATCTCTTTTGTGTTGCGTTGGGTTGATTAGTTTGGGTCGGTTGTGGTGAGAAATGAGTCACATAGTCTCTTTGATTGGGCATTTAGTTGGAAAAGTCAACCGGAAGTTGACTTGTAGGTAAATGATCTCGGAATATGGGTTTTGTGTCTCGGATAGCTTCATTAGGTGATTTGAGACTTAGGAGTGTGTTCGGAATGTCATTCGGAGGTCCGGAGTAGAATTAGGCTTGAATTGGCGAAATTGGATTTTTGGCAATTTCTAGGCGGCAGTGGAAAATTAGCTATCGGGTTTGGAATGGAGTTCCAGAAGTTGGAACAGGTCCGTAGTGTCATTTGGGATGTGTGCGCAAATTTTTAGGTCATTCGGACGTGGTTTGGGTGGTTTCGGCATCGTTGGCGAATTTTGCAAGTTTAGAAAACCTTAGGCTTGAATTTGGATTTAATTTGGTGTTTTGTTGTTATTTTAGCGTTCTGAGGGTTCGACTAGGTTGGTATATTAATATATGACTTGTTGATACTTTTGGTTGAGGCCCCAAGGGACTCGGGATTGATTTCGGATGATTTCGGGAGGATGGAAGTTGGGAAAAATTGCAACAATGGGATGCTGGTGCAGGCCTTCTAGTGTGGCCACACCTGCGGACAGGGAGCCGCAGGTGCGAAGGCGCAGGTGCAGAACATCCTGTGCAGATGCGGAAAATAGGAACCTGGCTTGCAGGTGCAGAAATTGGGTTGCCCTGCGGGCCCGCAAGTGCGTGTGGAGGACCGTTGATGCGGAATTTTGGCTTTAAGTGAGTTTCCTCACCTGCGAGGAATTTTTCGCAGGTGCGGGATTTTGGTCGCAGGTGCGATATCGCTGGGCAGAACCTATATAAGGTTGCCTTTGCGAAATTCTCTCATTTTCTTCACCATTTTTCACGGATTTTGGAGCTTTGAGCTGGGATTTCAAGGGGGAATCAAGTGTATTCAATGAGGTAAGCTACATGGACTTTGTATCTAGTGTTTATGGCAATTATCCCATTGTTTAATCATGTTTTAGTGGTGAAATTTGGAGGATTAGGGGTTTGAAACTTCAGAGTTTAAATTGGGGAATTGAGGGGCTATTTGGGGTCCGATTTTGATGTATTTGGTATGCATGAACTCGTGAGAGCGTAAGGATTCTAGTTTTGTGATTTTTATCGGAATCCGAGACGTGGGCCCGGGAGTCGGGTTTGGCCAATTTTGAAATTTTTGATGTAAATTGATTATTTTCGAGTAGGCTTTGTCCCCTTAACATATTTTTTATATGAATCTGTTTTGAATAGATTTGGAGCGCGTTGAGGCCAAGTTGAGAGGCATAGGCATCGCGGAGTAGTTTTCTTCCTGTTTGAGGTAAGTAACAAACGTAAATCTTGACCTGAGGGTATGGAACCCCGGTATTTCGTATTGTTTTGATAAATGAGGTGACACACATGCTAGGTGACGAGCGTGTAGGCGTGCACTGGTAGGGATTGTGACTTTGTCCGTCCCATAGTGACTATTATGCCGCGTATTTGATTTAAAATTCACATGATACTCCGTGTTTTAGAGATTTATACTATATTTGGGCTGTATGCCATCTTTGAGACCTTGTGCTGACCTGTTTGGACCCTCAGGGGTATTTTACTACTATTCTCACACTGTTTTTGATAAAAAATATAACCTCAGTCATGATTTATACTTGTTCATTCTTGTTTATCACCATGTTTTCAAACAATGAAAGATATTTTTGGGCTGAGTCCCCGTGTTTTGTGGTGAGTTGCCTGAGTGGCTTGTGAGGGTGATGACTGAGCGATGCCGAGAGCCGGACTTGTGAGGATAGTGATGAATCGGGCTGCACGCCACATCGTTAAATACATATATACATATATATTAGATCGGGATGCACACCGCAGCGATATATATATTGGATTGGGCTGCACGCTGCAACGTTATATATATCGGATCGGGCTGCATGCCGCAGTGATATAGCGCTTGGACTGAAGGAGCCCTTCCGGAGTCTGTACACCCCCAGTGAGCGCAGTCGACTATTTATGGATCGGGCTGCATGCTGTAGCGGTTATTATATGATACCTATTGAGCGTGAGTGCTGATTGACGAGAGATGAGTCGCGAGTGACTCAGAGGCTTTCCCGAGAGGATTTATTTGTGAGTGACACTGTGCCGAAGGGCTTATTTGCTATGAAACTACTGTTTTCCTCTTCGTTGTATTTCTGCCTCTAAACGATAAATGTTGAATAAATGCTTTACATGAGATTGGAAGGGAGAAAAATGGAGTTTATGAAACTTTCGGAACGTGGATTTCTTAACTTGTTTTACTGTTTTCCACTGACATTTCTTATATGATCTTTACATGACTTTAAGCTCGTCACTGCACTCATGTCCTTATTTATATTTGTTACTTACTGAGTTGGTGTACTCACGTTATTCCCTGAACCTTGCGTGCAGATTCAGGTTCCCGGATCGAGTGAGACTCGGTTGTTCTCAGTGGAGATAGTCGGAGATTTTGAGGTAGCTGCACGGCGTTCGCAACCCCACCCTTCTCCCTCTCATTTTGTCGCATATTTACATTTTTCCTAGAGTTGATGTATTAAGGAAATACCGTGTCAGACTTTGTGTCCTATTTAATGCTCATGACTGTTGACTCCGGGGTTTGGGGAGTTTTGTTCAAATGTTTTCTTGATTAAACGTGCAAGATCTTTTGATAAAGTGCGTAATTGTTTTTAAATGGAAAGTTCTTTGTATTATGTTCAGTAAATTGGCTAGCTTAGTACTATGATAGGCGCCATCACATCCAAGGAAGGATTTGTGTTGGTGACAATTTTAACTTGTAGTGTATGAGAAAGATCAAGACCTACCAAATAATGTACATTAGATACTTTTTATTTTTTTCTTAGTAATTTACAGTTTTGCTTCTTTTTACTTTATCTAAGGCTTAATGATTATGTTTTGCTATGGCACAAAAGTATTGAAGCTAGTCTCAAGTTAATCTTCAGAGCTGGTGGATGACTTTATCTGCCCCATCATCTTAGCTTTTGTCTTGACATTATTTTGCATAACTTTTTTGTTGTTCTGGTCTCTCCCCTGAGTTTAAGTTGTTTGTTAAGATTATTTAATCTCTGGTAATATAATGTTCTTTTCTTTTATATGCCTCAACTTCCAGAATAGATGTAGTTTTTTTTTATATTTGTAGAGATTCAGGCTTCACAATTTCGTCATTAGAGTCTTTATTCATCTTAAGATATGGATCCGCGCACTAACAACTTAATTTGTAAGTTGCAAAACGGGGAAGATGCTAGAAGTCAATCCATCCTTGACGATCTAAAGTTAACATTCTTTTGCTTAAGAGGCTGAGTTTGATTCATTTGTATGGTAATGATTCTGATATAGTTTTGACGTGCCTCAACCTTAGTTTCTCTTATGATGTTTTTCCTGTTGGTCATTTGTGCTCACACCAATTGTAATAAATAAACTAAAACATTTTATGGATGATGTAGAATTTGAGAATAACTCTTGCTTGGACATTGTTCATTAAATTTGATCTATTGTTGCTTGATGAATCCTCGCTGCGTTATTTCTTCTCGAGGATGTACATGTATATGTATTCATTCATAGAACTTATGTTTTCTTTTGCATGCAGAATAGCATAGAACTTATATTTTCCTTTCCTTGAAGAATCATCTTGATCTGCATGTTGTCTTATTGCTGGAAATTTTCCTAGTGAAGTGGCCAAAGACATATACAATTGTCTCTCATGCTAGAAAGTTCTTGAATACGGTACGTTTTTTCTTCTCTTTGACCTAAAACAATACTTGGGTTCATGCTTGCTCTGATATCTTATAAACCTATCTTTGCTCCTTTCTTGAGGCAGTCACACATATTATCCATTTACAAGATCATAAATTGAGTACCTATAAAGGAGACTATATGTTACATCCGAAAGGACAGGAGAAGAGCTTGTTGTTGTGATTATCAGCTTCAGTAAGCCTGTCGATTATCAGGTCATATTCATGATCAAGATTTATTTGATAGGACACACACAGTGACATTATTCAAGCTAACCTCTTAATAGTTTTAACTACTAGAGCAAGGATGGACTCGACATTGCTACAGAATTTGTGGTGCAGAACTTTTGTTGGTACCACTGTCATATGGAGATGTGTTCTAGTGAAGAAGTGTATGCCAAAGGAATTTTACACTAGTTTGACGTCCGGAACAGCTGTTTAGAATTCCTGGTTTTCAGACTCTCTTATGACTCTATGTTTTTTAGCATGCTTCCATTCTCAAAACTTTCTGGTTATACTCGTATACTTTTGCTCGTTGATTCTATTATTGCTGTCTAATGCCTATACGTGGGAAGTTTGGTGGATGATATGAGGATTATATTTTTGTAGATATATGGCCTTTGATTGTGTTTCTTTAGCATACTATTTGTTTGGTCAATATTGGACTGGTCGAGGGAGAATCAGTTTCTTTTAGACTTCCATAGGAGTTATTCTCTTAACACACGAAAAAAAAGGTTTCATTCTTGGTTAGAGCAAACCTGTCAAAATATGCTTCTAGTTTTTGTTGTTGTTGTTGTCAGTAGAGCGTATTGGATACAAACAGTTCATATATATAAGCTGACCCTCCCTAATTTAGGATAGATGCGTTGTTTATACAAACAATTTTTTTTTTTTGTTAGAATTTCTTCTATCAAAATCATTTGGACAAAGAGTGAATCCGGAAAGAGACTGTTTAAGCAAAGTTTTCATGTCACTAGAAATCTTCTTTTCATTTACTAGGAGCTTTCAGCAAGAATCGACCTTCGCAAACGACAATAAACATCCAGACAAGGTGTGTTTTGCATAATGATATTTGGATTCCAGCACCATCTATTGTCTTCAAATTTATATATATGGTGGATCATATTCCACATGTATACTTAATTTATTTAAAATAAAAAAATTGTTTTTTTCGAGGTGTACCTGCTCATTGCCACCATCTATATGTGATTTTTCTTAAGAAATTCTATTTGCGTATGTCATGGAAATATGCTTCTTTTTTTGTGTTTAAGTTATTGTTGGTCCTTAAGTTTAGTCTAGCTTAATTTTAGATTAAAGAGAGTGAATGGAAAATGGTGGGAAAAGAAATGGAGGGAAGTGAAATTTTGAATTAGTGCACTTTGTCCCTCATTGGAAGAAGAAAAGAAAATCTGTGTGTATATATAGAGAAGCTCTTCTTCTAGCTTTTAAAGAGTTGAGAAGAAGGCAAGCCTCGCGCTGTCGTCGTCGTTCGCTCGGCTTCTGATTTAATTAATTAATTTAATAATTAATGAAAATTCAATCCGGAATAACCAGTCCGATCCGTTTTTCTTTCCGGGATTATTTTAAATCTGTTTTTAATTTTCCCGCAATATTCACACATATTCCAACAACTATGCTATTCTGAAAGGTTGCTAAAACCTTTTCATAAACAGTACGAAATTGGCTATAAATATGCCTTGAATCCCAGAATTTTTACTTACTAATTTTCTGATCTTCTTCTTCTGCACAAAATATTTCACTGTATTTTACGACCATCGAGTGGTTTGCCGATCACCAGAGGTTTTGGTACCGATACGCTGGTGAGTTAAATCTTTCTATCATGGGAGGATATATTCCAAAACCTCGGGTACTTGAAAGAATAATTTCCTTAAGGACACACTATATATTCAATGGGCTCGATTTATTCCTATACTGTTTTCAGAAGAGAATTGACGTTTTAGTTATTTTTTTTTTGTTTAAGTTATTTGGTCAAGAAAGACATATTCCCTTCTTAATTTTCCATTCTTTATTTATAAACCAACTCCTCCACTTAGACTCCCAACCCCGATCCTAAATAGCAAACTGAAAAAAGAAAGTTGTGAGTTAAATACCAAATAGTCTTCGGTGAAATTCACATTTCATAACTACCAAGGTTTATAGTATAGTGATATTAGATTAGCATTACTCGCTTTCCCCTGCACCTTTTCCAATCCATGTAATAAAATAAAAAATAAAAAAGAATTTCTTTTTTCAAGAAACAAAAGTAACACTCTCTCCTAGTGTAAATATAATTGGCTTCCACCTCAACAAAATTGACGAGGATGACTTGCATGGACTGTGCTTTATCTTGGGACCTTTTAATGGACCATGGTCAAATTTTTGTCAATCCTCACTTTTTGTATCAGTTGTGTTGGACTAAAACAGTTCAAAAGTATTTTTTACATGGCTTCATATTGTCATATAATTTTCAATTGTCTATGGTCGGTTCAAAGATATTCTTTACATGGTGTTATATTGTCATATAATTTTCAATTGTCTATGATCTATTGTTTCCGATAACTTAGACCATAGTTTAATATTTTCTCATAAGGTTTTTAGTTTTATCAAAAAGAATCTTTATATAGTAAAAAATTCATCAATTCTGTTAACGTGGAATCCCGTTACATTTACACTAGGAGAGCACATCTCAAGGCCGCGAGTGTTACTTTCGTTTCTTGAAAAAGAAATTCTTTATTTTTATTACATAGGTGGATTGGTGAAAAGGCAGGGAAGGATAAAAACTTATGTGCATTAGGTGTTTACACCCGACCAGTAAATAAATGATACTTGTTATTTTATTTAATTACAATTATTAATACTTAACTATAGTTAACTAGTTATGTGTTTTGCAAATAATCTTCATTAATAATATTGAAAAACTTACTAACTTGCTACATTTGTGTTCTAAGACAGCAACATCAAGTAGATTGATTATATTTTATATTACTGTACTTTCATTTTTATTTTTTATAAAGGAAAATTTCTTAAATTAAATAGATAAATTATCTTGAAAACAAATTTCAAAAGTTGGCAGACTCATACAATTAAATATCATAAAATTGCATTTGATTTCATACTTACAGTGTTACTGGTCATGAAAATTAAGAACATATATTTGAAAAAACTTAATGTGGGGAAGAAAATTAAACTTATATGTTAACAACTTCTCTTTAAAAGAGTAATTCTTTCAACATGCAAATATTATAAAATTAACCAACCTGCTATATTTCAATTTCTTAAATTACAACCAGTCGTAGTTTAGGAGATAACGCAAAACTTCGGACTAAGTCAGAACCTAGAAAAACGGAATGAAATAACAAAAAAGGGCGGTAACTTTAACCCAAAACCTTCTAATGTTAGGTTATTATGACTTTATTTTCCTTTTTAATTTTTCATTTATTAGAAGTAGGACTCCTAATAGCCTTAGTTTGTCGGGTGTAAACACTCGATACGGATAAATTTTTACCGTAGGGGAAAGCGTGTATTGCTATCGGAGACTCTCGTTGATATCAATATATGCTATAAGATTTGGCAATGACGAGATATAAATTTCACTTCTTACTTGAAGACTATAAGTCGATCAAACGAAAATGCCCTAAAGAATATTAGCCATCGGCTCGCCTTGTTTCTCCTTTTTTGTCATTAGGGTCATAAAATTGGAATTCCTTTCGATTTTCAGATTTTCGTGTGCGATAACCCGTGCCATCTCTATGGGTCCCGGCGTCCGGACCTAAAATCGCTTAATTTTTGTCAGCCTATAAAAAATGACCTAAGGATCATTAGTCATCGCCTCGCCATGACCGTTTCTTATTTTTTTTGGTCATTTTAGGGCCATAAAACTGTAATTCTGCCTGATTTTCAAATTTTCGTGTGTTGTAGCCCACGTCATTTACATGTGTACAGGCGACCGGACCCGAATCGACTAAAATATTGCGGCCCATTAAAAACGACCCACAAAATATTAGTCATCTTTTTGCCATAACCGTTCCTCCTTTTTTGGCGTTTTAGGGTTATAAATGTGAAATTCAGCTTGATTCCCAAATTTTCTGTGCTATAGCCCACGTTATTTGCATGATCCGGACCCGAATCACATAAAATTTTGCCGGTGAATCGAAAGCGACCTGAAGAACATTACTTATCCCATCGCCATGACTGTTTCTCCTTTTTTGGCATTTTAGAGTCATAAAGACCTAAGGATCATTAGTCATCGTCTCGCCATGACCGTTCCTTATTTTTTTTGGTCATTTTAGGACCATAAAACTGTAATTCTGCCTGATTTTTAAATTTTCGTGTGTTGTAGCCCACGTCATTTACATGTGTACGGGCGACCGGACCCGAATCGACTAAAATATTGCGGCCCATTAAAAACGACCTACAAAATATTAGTCATCTTTTTGCCATAACCGTTCCTCCTTTTTTGGCGTTTTAGGGTTATAAATGTGAAATTCAGCTTGATTCCCAAATTTTCATGTGCTATAGCCCACGTTATTTGCATGATCCGGACCCGAATCACATAAAATTTTGCCGGTGAATCGAAAGTGACCTGAAGAACATTACTTATCCCATCGCCATGACTGTTTCTCCTTTTTTGGCATTTTAGAGTCATAAAACTGAAATTCCGTCCGTTTCTCATATTTTCGTGTGCTATAACACACGCTATCTACATGGGGTCTGGGCGTCCAGACCTGAATCGCCTAAAACTTTATCGGCCTATAAAAAATGACATAAGGAACATTAGTCATCCCGTCACTCTGACCGTTCCTCCTTTTTTAGCGTTTTAGGGCCATAAAACTGAAATTTCGCTCAATTCCCAGATTTTCGTGTGCTATAGTCCACGCCATCTGCATGGGTCTGGGGGTCTAGACCCGAATTGCCTAAAAAGTTGACAGCCTATCAAAAACGATCTAAGAAATATTAGTTATCGCCTCGCCATGACCGTTCCTCATTTTTTGGCGTTTTAGGGCCGTAAAATTGAAATTCCGTCAAATTTTTAGATTTTCGTGTATTATAGTCCACACCATCTACATGGGTCTGGGCGACCGGACCCGAATGACCTAAATTTTTCTGGCCCATTAAATTTTATGTGCATCACTTGAAAGTACCAAAATTAATATCACCGAAAATCTCCCGTGTGCTACTTTCTCCTCTATTCCAAATATTTTGAGAAAATAAAATGCAAAGCGTCTTTCTCAATTTTACTATTATACCATTTCTGTGCATCATTGTAAAAAGTTTGAATACTTTAAAACTGCTATAAACGTCAAAGTGTTGGTCAAGATATTAGTAATACTAAAGCTAATACATATATTATTTTACCTTAATACATCCTATCAAACAATCTCTTACGGAAGTTATCAATCATAACAGAGTTCAAGTAGAACATTGCGAATGCAAAACACACCTTGTCTAGGTGTTGTGTTCGCTTATTGTCGTTTGCGACTGTCGATTCTTGCTGACAGCTCCTAGTAAATGAAAAGAAAATTTCTAGTAAAATGAAAACTGTCAATTCACTGCACTAAGTAGTGCTTTTCTTGAACCGTTGCAAATAGTTTGAGACCACTAACACTTTCCAAATGATTTTTACAGAAGAAATTCTAACATTTAGAGGCAGGAAACGAGGCCCCTGGTTTACTACCAACTCAGTTAGAGGCAGCCTATAGAATTCAACAAAAAAACATAAGTAATGGAAACTGAGGAATGTTTTATAGTAGTACCTATGGAATCTAAAAATTGATTCTCCCTCAACCATAGCAAAGAAATATTAATACAATCAAAGGCAATCTACAAAAATATAATCCTCATATCATCCACCAAACTTACCGCGTAGACATTAGACAACAATATAATTAACGAGCAAATATAATGGAGTATAAACCAGAAAGTATCAAAGTATTTGGGAATAGAAGCATGCTAAAAAATATAGTCATAAGAAAGTCTGAGAACCAAGAGTTCTAAACAGTTGTCCCGGACGCCAAACTAGTGGAAAACCCTTTGGCAACACTTCTTGGGACACCTCTAAGGATAGACTATAATGGCATATTTTAGTCACTTATTACACTCTAATTTACTGCATTTTAATTGAGTTTGAACTTTAATCGCTAGTGTTTTGCACTAAATATGTGTTTTATGCCTTGTAGGAGTGATTCCGATCTATGTAGATGTTAAGGAATGAATTCGAGCTATTCTGGAGCTTTGAAGTCTGAGTAAAAGCCCAAGGATTAAGTTGAGATCGTGCTCGGGGATCAACGGATGATAGTGCACTTTAAGAACGAAACAAAGAATCCAGCAGCCATACTTCATATTGTCCAGTAAAATGCGCATCACTTTTCGCTCAGAAATCCGTTTGGGCTCCACAATATATCATTGGAAAGCTATTTAAAAGGGCTATAACTTTCCTGTTTTACATTTTTTTAGAATCCCACGGCCGCCTATTTTGCTCCTGCCTCGAAATTGCAAGGTTCCTGATAAACCCCACTACCACACCACGTGGCGCGTCACCCAATATGGCGCGCCTCTGTAGTTTTTACAGAGTATTTTTCCTATTTCAGCAAGAAGAATGTATTTTCATTTAGGCCCGACCCTACTTAGTATAAATACATGTAAAAACGTTTTTTAGAGGACTTTGGACAGACTTTTGACCTAGGGAGAGCACAGAGCCGCCGTAGAGGCCGGGTTTCATCTTTTTTTTTCCACCAAACTTAGTAATTTTTAAGTTTCTTTGTATGATTTGTTGTTTTGTTGCCATGTTTATGTGGAGCTAAACTTCACGTTTGAGAGTTGTAGTTCTTTCATGACTATTGTTATTCGGATATTGATTTTGCTTTTTTGATTTATCATATTAGTTTATTCATTCAATCTTGCGCTTAATTATTTGATTGCTTGATAACCAATTGAATATGAATCTAAAGAAAAAGGACAAAAAGATTTTCTTTGTAGGTAGTGTAGTAATTCCCCCTTGGTTTTTCTTAGTGTCGCGGTTTTTTTCAAGGGTTTTGTTTGAACCGGGTGTAGTTAGTTTTGTTTTCTTAGGAGTAGGATCCATTGTGCTATGAATTGAATTGAAGAAATATCTCTTGATTTTGTTATGCCTTGAGAATAGTGAGTACTTTGGTTCTGACGCTTAGGCTCAATTTTTTACTCTTGTATAAGTACCTGTCACGACCCAAAACCAACCTGGTCGTGATGGCGCCTATCATAGAACTAGGCCAGCCGACACATTCCCAATAAATTCCGATAATTTAATTAAAAGCCAGATATTAATCTTTTTCTTACTGAAATCCCATGAAAGAAATAAATTCAAAATCCAAAAACGCGGAAAATACAAGCCCGACCCCGGGTGTCACTAAGTCATGAGCCATACTACAACGATGCCAAAATACATCAAGACAACATCTGTCTGGGAAATAACTAACAAAAGACACAAAGGAAGATAGGGAAGGAGAAAGGCGGTTCTGTGATCGCCAAGCAGCTACCTCGCCCTCTCCGAAGATGAACCGCAACAAACGATCAACTGGAACTATGTGATCTGGGATACCTGGATCTGCACACAATGTGAAGGGCGTAACGTGAGTACACCAACTCAGTAAGTAACAAGCCCAAACTGTGGGCTGAGAGGTAGTGATGGACTAAACCTCAACATTTATAACAGAATCAATGTATAGAAATTTAGGCATGCTTTCAGTTAACTAGACAGCTCAAAGTGATAAGACAAGTACAGTTTCGAACAGTTTAACATATATAACTCAATGTATTTTACATTCCAATGCATCAACTGTATGAAATGCACAATGTGCTCCCACTCTCAAATACTCTTCCACTCAGTACTGTATATGGCTTGCCTGGCCCAGGGAAGATCCATCCCATGGATATATACCCGCCTGACAGAAGTCGCTCAGTACTGAGGAAGGCCAATCAAGCCCTATGGAGAAGATCCATCTCCAGATAATAATATACCTCACAACCACTCGGTACTGTATATGGCTCACACGGCCCAGGGAAGATCCATCTCAGAATATATATATACATATCTGAAATCAGTCTCTCAGTACCGAGGAAGGCCATTCCAGCTCCATGGAGAAGATCCATCTCCAGATACAAATACTTCGGACAAGATCCATGTCTTAGGAAGATCCATCCCTCAATAATATCATTGCACTCACTCGGGGTGTGTTATAGACTCCGGAGGGGCTCCTACAGTCCAATCGCTATCATAAGCCAGATCCCGACATAAATCAATATAACATGCTGTGGCGTGCAGCCCGATCCCATAAATGTCACTCAATATCAGGCTCTCGGCCTCACTTAGTCATCACTCTCCAGTCTTGACGGGCTCACAATGCAGGGACTAGCCCAAATCAATGCTATAATGTGCAAAATAACTATTTCTGAGACAGAGACATGATATGATATGCAATAACAAGACTGGGTAGATAATAACAATGAAACACATGAAATGACAGCAATAAGCAACCACTCGGATCTCAACAGTATCGGCACGAAGCCTTAACATAATATCTAGCATGATTTCTAGCATGTTTGCATTTATCACATCGACAGTAGTACGAATATCAGCAAGGAGGAATCACTAAAACCAGGTCACATTTCTCACGGTTCACACCCTCACACCCGTCACTTGGCATGTGCATTATCTAAATTCTAACCATATAACACATAGTTTGGGGTTTCGAACCCTCAGAGTTTGGAAGCGTTACTTACCTCAATCAAGCCAAAACTCTACTCCGAATTGCCTTTGCCGCTCGACTCGGCCACAAATCGCCCCGAATCTAACCAAAATCAGTATTATGTCATTAATATATTCTAAAGGAACGAAGACCACATCAAAATTAGTAAATTACATACCAAATCCCGAAATTGGCCAAACCGACCCCCGGGCCCACATCTCCGAATCCGACCAAAACCACAAAACTAGCCCTTTCACTCACGAGTCCATACATACAAGATTTATCAAAATCCGACTCAATTTTACCCTCAAATTCTCAATCAAAGATCTCCAAAACTCAAGCCCTAACCCCTTCAACCTTACTCCAAATTCCCACTAATTTCATGATTAAACAATAAGAAAATCATCAAAAACACAAGAAATGAAGCCCAAGTAACTTACCCAGGTGATAACCTTCGATTCCTCTTGAAAATCACTGCCCAATGTTCCAAACTCGTCCAAAAATGGTGAAGAATGGGTGAAAATCCGCGAAGGGGACCTTTTATACTTACTGCCCAGCACTTTTCGCATCTGCGGACAATATCTCGCACCTGTTGGCCGCTTCTGCGCCCAAAAATCCGCACCTGCGGAAATCAATTAAGTCCTCAGACGCCGCACCTGCGCCCCAGGTCTCGCACCTGCGGGCTTGCAGATGCGGTCCAGCCCTTCGCTCCTGCGACCAATTCCGCTTCTGCGGTCTCTTTTCCACTTATGCGGCTCGCACCTGCGGTCCCTAATCCGTAGGTGCGGTTATGACAGATAAAAACAGATTCAGCTGCAACTCCAATTTTCCAACTCTCTGATAACCATTCAAAATCATCCCGAGGCCATCTGGACCTCAACCAAACCTACCAACAAGTCACATATCAATATTCAAACTTAGTCGAACCTTCGGAACAGTCAAAACAACATCAAATCACCGAACCTCCCTCAAATTCAAGCCTAAGAACTTTCAAACTTCCGAATTCCGCAAACGATGCCGGAACCTATCAAACCTCGTCCGAATGACCTGAAAATTTGCACACACGACACAAATAACACTACGGACCTACTCCAACTTCCAGAATTCCATTCCGACCCTAATAGCTAATTTTTCACTGCCGATCGGAAATTGCCAGAAATCCAAATTTCGCCAATTCAAGCCTAATTCTACCACGGACTTCCGAATAACATTCCGAACACGCTCCTATGTCCCAAATCACCTAATGAAGCTATCTGAACCATGAAACCAAATTCCGAGATCATTTACTAATAAGTCAACTTTCGGTTGACTTTTCTAACTAATTAACCAACTTAAGAGACTAAGTATCTTATTTCTCTCCACAATCACTCCGAACCCGAGCCAACCAACCCAACACAACACAAAAGAGCTGAACCACATAAAATGAAGCAGAAATAGGGGAAACGGGGCTAAAACTCTCGGAACGACCTATTGGTTCGTTACATTCTTCCCCACTTAAACATACGTTCGTCCTCGAACGTGCCCGGAGTTGTTCCAAAAACCATCAAAATTGCCGTGCAATCTACCATGCACATACCCGGGGGTGATCCCACGTCACCCTATCCCATATAGGTCCAATAGCACAACATAGCTGAAATTTCGCAATCCAACCTAACCCATAACCCTTAGAAAGAAATTTCCACTTCTTAAATAATTTATAAGATCAAAATCCCACATCTGTAAACTGAATAAGTCTGAACACATTGTATCAAGCCATATCCGAAACTCAAGATATAATCACATGATATATACCACATGACTCAAACACTCGTAGAGATAACACCTAATCACAATAGCTGCTCAAAACAACCCAATACCGATAAATAACCCCTTATCAAGCAAAGCCTCGTTCTAACACTTTCATATACTACCAATGATGAAAGAAACACACAGAAAATAGTAACCATTCGTCCGATCAACCAGTCATGGAGCTTCCCCTTCTCCGACAGGAGCTATAATAGATTTCTAAGTCGACTTCCGATATTATCCATCCAACCATGCTGTAGTCAATTCTGATAGTATTCATTCTAAGTCCAGTGACCTCTTCTTATCCAACACGACCACTCTGATGACATGACACATCGATACAAATCCAAAGCCATAACCTATGCAACTCGTGCACCCAATAGAAACATCCCAACGTACTCAAATCATAGAAAAGGTTTGCACGAGAGGACTACCCCGCCAGCTTAACAAGTACCATCACAACACCATGCTAAGAGCCTGGCATACATTGTAGAACTAAAACACACGAATCCGACCTCAAGGATCATACCTCTACATAACTCTGCTACAATTCGTGATCCCATCCAAACGTTGGTCCATATTATATACCTCGCTCTGCCTGGCTCCAAATTCAACAACCACGCGAAATCCGACATCAAGTACTCTAACTGCATCACCATAACCACGGATAATTGGACGATACTATGCCACACGAACCCGAAAGAACATAACCAATACGTCTCAATCCTGCAATACCCAATTACATACCTTACACAAATCCCGCTATAAAATCACAATAGAACCACATCATGTGTGCCTAAAACCAACGAATCGTAGCTCCCCGAAGCAGGGAAGAGTAACTCATAAATCATCCTAGAACACAGATAATCCCAACAACTACTAAATAACTTGTTTATGAGAACTCTCAATCTCAAAGTCCATGAAGCGCACGAATCACCATATTTGATCCCAACTCCACCGCTTGAATACATAACACACCTCTAATACTCAATCATTCCACGAGGAATACCCCTATAATTTTTCTGTGCCATCAAGCAACTACATACTCAACTAGCTAAGAACTTTCCATTTGATCCCATCTAGAAGCAAAATCACTATACATCACCTGCTCCTCACACCAGTAGAAAATATACATCTCTAACCATGGTAGAAACCATCAAGAACTCTCTGATTCCCATTTGTACAACGCCAAACCGTCAAGACTGGATCCTTCTAACTCAACCAAGCTACGCAGGTCACCAAAAACCCAAGATCATTGCCACGAAACACCTGTAAAAACTCATTACTTCATAAACACTCAAAGAACTAATCATATCCCTTACCATGCCTATCCGACCTACTACCAAGCTGTCCTATTTATCCAAATTCATGCTGAATTGCCTTTGAATTGATACTTCTCCTTGCCATAATACCGCAATTCTCAACCCAGACTCACCACATGAGACCCAAGCATAAAACCACACCGTCTAAGGCTCATAAGCCGCCGAATACTCTCTCAATTATCCCTAAAATCACCAACTTCAAAATACTCACCCTGAAGAGAATTCCTGCGTATCTAAAGCCATTACATTCACCTTCCTGATATTGATACGTAGAACCCATAAAGGTATAGAAATGCCACAAGTCTTGACACCCTCCAATCTAAACCTCAGTTTCTAGCCAAATACACACCCCGAAGATCCCACAATTGTTACATATACATCTTGAATCCATTAGAACCATTATCGGGAGTCATCCACTCTGCGCAAACCTCAATTAGACTGATCAAACAGATCGAACGACCAATGCTCTATTAACACTCCAACACCCCAGGAAGTAACCCCACCTTAATGCAACCAAGTACATTCCTGCTCCATGCGCATTAAATCCTTCACCAATAACAACTCAAGTCATTCCATGATTCTTATACACCCACAAAGCATAACACATCTCCTATCCAAAATTTTCTTTACTCGAGTTATCCCCGATCTCAACCCTTGTAAGCCACAACTGATTCGCCAGTATACCTCAAACTGAAACTGATACGACACTTAGCCGCACAATCAACTTATCAATAGCAGACTCCCCCACTTAGCTCAAAGCCATAGGTCAAAACACACAAAAGCTCATAATGCCCATACGCTAACATCGCCGCAATACCACAATGAGATTAAACTAAATCCTTCATAAGCTCATATAACACAAACCATATCTCAAATCATCTTCAAATCTTGCATTCACTATTGTAATAGTTGTCCCAACTTCCACAAGCGATCTAAACTTAAATTGCAACATGTATCATTTACTGGTAAGGGAGGAGTTGCTATAAAACCACATAAGGATCACACAACCATCGGGACATCCCACGGGAGATAACCCCGCCTGCTTAGCCTCAATCTGATAACTCTCTATACGCTTCCAAAAATCATAGCTATTACGCAATCACTTTACCGTCCTGCATTTAAACACAACCAACGCCTACCCTCGAGGCACCACAATACGCGGTATAAGAACCTAAAGTTGATGGAAACACTAACATTGGAGCTGTGGTCAAAGAAAATCTTGAGTTTCTGGAAGCTCTCTCCACACCCGTCTGACCACCTGGATACCCTCACTGGACATTACGTGCCCTAAGAATGCTACTGAAATGAGCCAAAATTCACACTTGGAGAACTTTGCATAAAGCCTCTCCTCCCTAAATCTCTATAACACCATCCTCAAATGCTGAGTATGCTCCTCCTGGATACGTGGGGTATGCCAGGATGCCATAAATGAATACAATAACGAAGGAGTACAAATACGGCTGGAATACACTATTAATCAAATACATGAATACTACTGGGGCATTGGTCATCCCAAAATCCCTCACCAGAAACTCATAACACAACAGAAAGATCCACTTAACTCCACAACTAAACTACATGAGAGCTCCTTCAATACACTCATAACTCGAGGATGCCAACTCAAGACAGAAGTCAAACACTCAATAGTTCTTGCTACATCTCTAGCCAATCCTTTTGTCACAATCAAACAATCTGAACACACCTCACCATCGAATCACACTCGTCACAAAGTCATCCAGTCACAAAACCCCACCAATAAGGACACAGACAGACATATAAGTCCTAAATGCACGGGCTCACACAATCGAAATCTCAGCCTCAAGCCACAGACAAGACCCGGCCTAAAGTCCTCCAGACTGGCCCACATCAACACACAAAAAATACATCTCGCCTCTTGTTCAGGGACTCACAAGAGTTTGATGCATAGCTAATACCGAGCGATCATGCACGCATACGAATGCATGAAAGGAATTCAAAGAGTTACGTTTTTGGCTGAATAAATGGATTTGCACGACAAGAATTCAAGAATGTGAGATTTTTCCTAAGGGTTCTGCAGCCTCTCGAAGATAAGTACAGACGTCTCCGTATCGATCCGCAAGACTCTACTAAACCCGCTCATGACTCGTAAAACCTATGTAACCTAGGTTCTTATAAGTACCTGTCATGACCCAAAACCAACCCGGTCCTGGTGGCTCCTATCATGGAACTAGGCCAGCCGACACACTCCCAATAAATTCTGATATTTCATTTAAAATCTAGATATTAATATTTTTCTTACTGAAATCCTGTAAAGAAATAAATTCAAAATAAAAAAATAGGGAAAATACAAGCCCGACCTTGGGTGTCACTAAGTCATGAGCCATACGACAACGATTCCAAAATACATCAAGACAATATTTGTTTGGGAAATAACTAACAAAATACACGAAGGAAGATAGGGAAGGAGAAAGGCGGGTCTGTGATCGCTAAGCAGCTACCTCGCCCTCTCCGAAGATAAACCGCAACAAACAATCAAATGGAACTATCGTGACCTGGGATACCTGGATCTGCGCACAAGGTGCAGGGGGTAATGTGAGTACACCAACTAAGTAAGTAGCAAGCCCAAAATGTGACCTTAGACGTAGTGACGGACTAAATCTCAACATTTATAACAGAATCAATGTACAGAAATTTAGGCATGCTTTCAGTTAACTAGACAGCTCAAAGTGATAAGACAAGTACAGTTCCGAATAGTTTAACATAAATAACTCAACATACTTTACATGCCAATGCATCAACTGTATGAAATGCACAATGTGCTCCCACTCTACAATACTCGTCCACCAAGTACTGTGTATGGATCGCCTGGCCCAGGGAAATCCATCCTATGAATATATACACGTCTGACAGAAGTCACTCACTACTGAGGAAAGCCAATCCAGCCCTATGGAGAAGATCCATCTCCAGAAAATAATACACCTCACAACTACTCGGTACTGTATATGGCTCACACGGCCCAGGGAAGATCCATCCCAGAATATATATATATATATATATATATATATATATATATATATATATATATAAATAGATATCTGACATCAGTCTCTCAGTATCGAGGAAGGCCATTCCATCCCCATGGAGAAGATCCATCTCCAGATACAGATACTTCGGACAAGATCCATGTCTAGGGAAGATCCATTCCTCAATAATATCACTGCGCTCACTAGGGGTGTGTTATAGACTCCGGAGGGGCTCCTACAGCCCAAGTGCAATCATAAGCCAGATCCCGACATAAATCAATATAACATGATGCGGCGTGCAGCCGATCCCATAACTGTCACTTAATATCAGGCTCTCGGCCTCACTCAGTCATCACACTCTAGTCTCACTCGCACGGGCTCACAATGCATGGACTAGCCCGAATCAATGCTATAATATGCAAAATAACAACTTTCGAGATTGAGACATGATATGATATGCAATAAAAAGACTGAGTAGATAATAACAATGAAGCTCATGAGATGACAGAAATAAGCGACCACTCGAGTCTCAACAGTATCGGCGCGAAGCCTTACCATAATATCTAGCATGATTTCTAGCATGTTTGCATTAATCACATCGACAGTAGTACAAATATCAACAAGGAGGAATCACTAAACCATGTCACATTTATCATGGTGCACACCCTCACGCCCGTCACTTGGCATGTGTGTCATCTAAATTCTAACCATATAACACATAGTTCGGGGTTTCGAACCCTCAGAACCAAGTTTCGAAGTGTTACTTACCTCAATCAAGCCAAATCTCTACTCCGAATTTCCCTTGCCGCTCAACTCGGCCACAAATCGCCCCGAATCTAACCAAAATAAGTATTATATCATTAACATATGCTAAAGGAACGAAGCCCACATCAAAATTATCAAATTACATCATAAATCCCGAAATTGGCCAAACCCGACCCCCGGACCCACGTCTCAGAATCCGAAAAAATCACAAAACTAGAAAGCCCTTTCACTCACGAGTCCATACATATTAGATTTATCAAAATCCGAGTCCATTTGACCCCTCAAATTCCCAATCAAAGCTCTCCAAAACTCAAGCCCTAACCCCTTCAATACTCCAAATTCCCACTAATTTCATGATTAAACAGTAGCAAAATCATCACAAACACAAGAAATGAAGCCCAAATAACTTACCCAGCTGATAACCTTCGATTCCTCTTGAAAATCACTGCCCAAAGCTCCAAACTCGTCCAAAAATGGTGAAGAAGGGGTGAAAATTTGCGAAGGGGACCTTTTATACTTTCTGCCCAGCACTTTCCGCATCTGCGGACAATATCTCGCACCTGCGAGCCGCTTCTACGCCCAAAAATCCGCACCTGCGGAAATCACTTAAGTCCTCAGGTGCCGCACCTGCGCCCCAGGTCTCGCACCTGCGGGCTCGTAGATGCGGTCCAGCCCTTCGTTCCTGCGGCCAATGCCGCTTTTGCGGTCTCTTTTCCGCTTCTACGGCTCGCACCGACTGTCCCTAATCCGCAGGTGCGGTTATGACAGAAAACGACAGCTTCAGCAACAACTCCAATTTTCCAAATCTCCGATAACCATTCGAAATCATCTCGAGGCCCTCGGGACCTCAACCAAACCTACCAACATGTCACATATCAATATTCAAACTTCGTCGACTTCGTAACACTCAAAACAGCATCAAATCACCGAATCTCCCTCGGATTCAAGCCTAAGAACTTCCAAACTTCCGAATTTCGCAAATGATGCCGGAACCTATCAAACCTCGTCCGAATGACCTGAAATTTTACACACACGACACAAATAGCACTACGGACCTATTCCAACTTCCAGAATTCCATTCCAACCTCGATAGCTATTTTTCCACTGCCGACCGGAAATTGCCAGAAATCCAAATTTCGCCAATTCAAGCCTAATTCTACCACGGACCTCCGAATAACATTCTGAACACGCTCCTAAATCCCAGATAGCCTAATGAAGCTATCCGAACCATAAAACCAAATTCCGAGATCATTTACTAATAAGTCAATTTTCGGTTGACTTTTCCAACTAATTAACCAACTTAAGAGACTAAGTGTCTCATTTCTCTCCACAATAAATATGAACCCGAGCCAACCAACCCAACACAACAAAAAAAAATCTTAACCACACAAAATGAAGCAGAAATGGGGGAAACGGTACTAAAACTCTCGGATCGACTGATCGGGTCGTTACAGTACCTTAAATTGTATGATCTTAACTTTGCTTAACTCCTTTGGTTGGAGTTTCTTGATGAGTCCAATACTGAGTGAGTTATGTGTCATGTATGTGTGAGGTTTGAGTGTTATTATGTGCATTGCATTTGATGTCTAAAACTTGCCCCGTATATTTTCTAAACGATATAGTAGTTTTGTTCCCTCTTGGAAGTGATAGAGGCGTTTCTTTGTTGAGCTAGATATATATATATATCTACCCACCTAATTATTTTGTATCGTAGTTAACCCTTTGAGCCTGTAATCCGATTTCTTTGGCAATCACATTACAAGCCTTACCCATTTATTTGAATTAACCATCTATTCAAACTTTTTTACCTCTCATGAGCGCTTAAATTTTTATGAACTTTGTAAAAGTTAAAGTGTGGGGGTGGTTGGTTTGGCTTTTGAGTGGAACTAATGAAATGAGGAGAAAGGTGCACTGCTTTGAAAAAGTAAGAGCCACTTGAATTGAAAAAAAAAATAATTGTATTGTTGTGAAAATATTCCTTGATGGTGGTACTCTTGATGTAAGTGTGCTTAAAGAAGTAGGGAGTTAATGTACATTGATGTGAATGTGGAATTATGGTTTGACATAAGTATGGTGTTTTGCAAGTTAAAGTGTATGTATTAAAGTGCTAAGGGAGGTGTAGTCACTATTGTAGCTAAATGTATCCTACTCCCGCAACCTACATAACAACCAATTAAAGTCCTACTTGATCCTTGACTGAATGAGCTCGATTAGTAGAGTAGTACACTACGGGCAAGCCTATGCATCTTTTGTAGCATATAAATTTTATTTCTGAGAGTGAGTTCCTAATTATTCTTAAAGTTTATTGTGTGTGGAACTACTCTCTTTTGTTGTGTGAGGGCACTTGATTCATGAAGGAAATGTATTGTCATTGACCTCTATGTTAGAGTAAGTGAGTGAGTTGTGAATAACGTGTGGTATTTCTGAGTCAAATCTTGAGTGAAGATGTGACACTCTTGTGCTTAGTCTATTTTTAAATATTCTTGGTGTGATGAGTTAGGAGAATTGTATAAAAGGTATAAACTGTAGTTTGATTGCTCGATGACCAATGGTTTAAGTGTGGGGTGTTGGTGATATGCTATAATTGCGTATTTTATTCGCTCATTACACTCTAATTTACTGTACTTTAATTGAGTTTGAGCTTTAATCGCTAGTGTTTTGCACTAAATGTGTTTTATGCCTTGTAGGAGTGATTTCGACCTATGTAGATGTTATGGAATGAATTCAAGCTATTCTGGAGCTTTGAAGTCTGAGTAAATCTCAAGGATTAAGTTGGGATCTTGTTCGGAGATCAACGGATGATAGTGCACTTTAAGAATGAAACAAAGAATCAAGTAGACATATTGCGCATTGTCCAGTAAAATGCGCATAACTTTTCGCTCAGAAATCCGTTTAGGCTCCAATATATATCGTTGGAAAGCTATTTAAAAGTTCTACAACTTTCATGTTACATTTATTTTTTCCAGATTCCCACAGTCGCGATGCGTGGGGCGGGCGTAGCACGCCGCGGCTGCCTATTTTACTCCTGCCTCGAAATTGCAAGGTTCCTGATAAACCCCACTACCACAACGCGTGGTGTGTCGCCCATGAGTCCTCATGAATTCGACATCCGACTTTTAGTCACTTTATTATTTGATGACCGCGTATACTTGCGTGTGCATTTGACCGCAACAACCTCTCCATTACAGCCACCTCATCACATCAGATGACAATGGCACCAGCAAAAGTTCTGCATCATAAATTTTGTAGCAATGTCGATTCCATCTTTGCTCTGGTAGCGCCACAAATAGTAAGGAGGAGCCAGTCCCATCACATTGAAACCTATAGTGAAAACTATCAAAAGGTTACCTTAAATGTTGTGTCAAATAAATCTTGATCTTGACTATGACCCGATAATCGACAGACTTGCTGAAGCTAACAATCACAACAACAAACTCTTCTCATGTCCTTTCGGATGTAGCATAGTCTCCTTTATAGTACTCAATTTCCGATATTGTAGATGGATAATATATGTGACTGCCTAAAGAAATAAGCGAAGATAGGTTTATGATATATCAGAACAAGCATGAACCCAAGTATTGTGTTAGACAGCATGCAAATCAAGATGATTCTGCGAGGGAAGTAAAACATAAGTTCTATGTTATTCTGCAGGCAATAGAAAACAAAAGTTCTATGTTATTCTGCATGCAAAAGACTACATAATTTCTATAAATGAATAAATGTACATGTACATCCTCAAAAATAAATAACACAACAAGGGTTCCTCTAGCAACAATAAATCAAATTTAATGAACAATGGCCAAGCAAGAGTTAGTCTCAAATTTTACATCATCCATAAATGTTTTAGTATTTTATTTCAATTGGTGTGTGCGCAAATGACCAATAGGAAAAACATCATAACAGAAACTAAGGTGGAGAAGCATCCCGTATGAGGCACGTCGAAACTACAACAAAATTGTTACCATACAAACGAATCAAATCCAGCTTCTCAAGCAAAAGAGTGTTAACTTTAGATCGTCGAAGATGGATTGACTTCTAGCATTTTCCCTGTTTTGCAACTCCCATATTATGTTGTTAGTGCGCGGATCCATATCTTAATACGAATAAATGGTGTGAAGCTGGAATCTCTTAATTTATAAAAAGGCATTACATCTATTCTGAAAGTTGAGGCAAATAAACGAGAAGACAATATTATATTATCAGAGATAAAATAATCTTAACTAACAACTTAAACTTTGAGGAGAGGCCAAAACAACCAAATAGTTATGAAAAATAATGTCAAGACAGAAGCTAAGGTGATGGGGCAGATAAAGTCATCCATAAGCTCTAAAGATTAACTTGAGACTAGATTCAATACTTTTGTGCGATAAAAAAACATAATCCTCAGACGAAGTAAAAATAAGCATAATTGTAAATTACTAAGAAAAAAGTAAAAGATATCTCAGGTACATTATTTGGGAGTACTGGACCTTGCTCATACATTACAAATTAAAACGTGCAGTTTTCACTAATCGGCGAGGAGACTGACGCGGGCTTGACAAGAAAGTCCGCATGTAAGAATCTGCTTGCAATAGTCTACCAAATTCTACTTTGCTTACAAATAATTTGTCTTTTAAAGCTGTCGCGATCCAAATTTCTCTTCGTTGGGTATCGTGATGGCACCTAGTCTTAGGGACTAGGTAAGCCTAACATTTCAACTGAACAACAACCATCATAAAGGAATTTTAAAAATTTCGAAATAGAATTCTTGACAGAGTTTACAATTTTCCAAAACCCGGTAAATACAAGTCATAAGCTCTACGAAATATTTCTATCAAATCCAAATACAACTGTCTAGGAATAAGTAAGTACAGTTGAATAGAAATAAAATAGGAAGGTGACTCCGAAGCCTGCGAACGCAGCAACAGGTTACCTTGAGTCTCCTTAGCAATGATCTGCGCAGCTACCAACAACAATAACCTGAAGCTGCACACCAAAATGTGCAGAAGTGTAGTATCAGCACACCACAGCGGTGCCCAGTAAGTATCAAGACCAACCTCGGTGAAGTAGTGACGAGGACTAGTCAAGACACCACCGGTCTAATAAGTAAAAAGACATAAATGTATAAAAGACCGAAACATAATATCTATCTAAAATTTTTTCAATATAATTAACGATACGATCGAATAATACAGAAGGAAATTCAATAATTACGATCAACGTACAACATAATAGAAATACGCAAAGAGAATAGAAAGAATGCAATCCAAATGGCGAGAATCACAACCCAATAAAAACACTAGCAACTTAGCACTGCATCAATTTATCTATGTCAGGCCTTAGCCAATAGACTCAATAAAACTGGTCAACCTTCGAGTGAAAACCTTTAAATCGTGATTTTATTTTGAAAGCTTTAAAGATATAATCATTTCGGAATAGATAAATTTCTTCTTTGAAACATACTTTCTCTGAATGTATATTTATATATTTTTATAAAGAGAAATCTTAACAACATAGTCTCTTCAAAATACGTGGTGTTCAAATATACTTTCCCAAATACTGCTCTTTCAAATATCATCAAAATACGTGATGTTCAAAATATATTTTCCCAAGTACTGCTCTTTCAAATATCATCAAAATACGTGATGTTCAAAATATACTTTCCCAAATACTGCTCCTTCAAATATCATTATTCTGCAAGACAAATGTTTTTCAAATATACTTTCGAAAAAGAAGTCCTTTAGAAATAACTTTTCCTGGAGATAATTTCTTTTCAGCTATACTTTTCAATATATATATTTATATCTTTCGATCCAAATCTCCTCAATCATAAAACTACCGGAACTCAGTCCGCCACTCAGAATTTGTCATGCAATGCAGTACATTGGGAAAGCTCCTGGATCTCTGTCCGTAGTCCCAATTTAAATATGCGATGCAGCACAGGGGGAAGCTCCCGGATCTCTGTCCGTAGTCCCAATTTTAATATGTGATGCAGTACAGGGGGAAAGCTCCCGGATCTCTGTCCGTAGTCCCAATTTAAATATGTGATGCAGTACAGGGGGAAAGCTCCCGGATCTCTGTCTGTAGTCGCAATTTAAATATGCAATGCAGCCACTGAGGAAAAAACCAGAATGTCACAGAAACAACATATGCCACAATCGACGCGAAAGCAAACAAGATCGAATGCAAAGTGCGATGAGCAAAAATACAAAGACTTAAGTCACAAAAGTGGTAACAAGTCGCTCATAAGAAGTAGCCACTAAGAGGAATACCAAGCACAAAGAGAGAACATCATAACAAGGGGAAGACAAAACAAATATAGCAACAATTCTATACATTCAAGTTCGCAACCAAGAAACCAAATCATCCCGGCAAGGGAATCAACTATAACCAATATCTCACTTAGACAATTAGCTTCACCGAATAAACTCAGTTTGAACAATGCTTTGTAATTAGGCAGCATCGAATAATACCATCAACATGGGCGGTCATCGATTAAACCTAAGTAGTACTTAATAGGAAAAATGATTTAAATCACAATGTACGACTCACGGGCATGCTTGACCACTTCCAATTTCTTGTTAGACATTTATAGAGCGAGATTATACTAGTTCTAGTCACATAGGCAGCGTATGAAGGAGGACATAACATAACGGTAGGAAAAAACAAAGTCTTCATTTAAGTCAATTAAGATTAATAAGAAACAAGGAGTGCTAGGCAAGTACTTCTAAACTGAACAGGAAGAGATGAGACTAGGAATCAGGAATTCAGATATAACAAGTTCAATTCATACGGGGAATATAAGGACCCAAAATCCCTAAAAGGGCAATTTATTTGCAAATAAGTTCGAGTACGCACTCGTCACCTCGCGTACGTGGACTACAATCAACATAGAAGACTCAATCCTAAGGGGTAGTTCCCCCACACAAGGTTAGGCAAGATACTTACCTCGACTCCAAGAAATCCAAATAAATGCTAAACAATATTTAAATGCCTAATTATAGATTTCCCAACATTCTTCCAAAATTTTCAAAAATCGACCCTGAGCCCGCTTGGTCGAAACACGAGGTTCGGACCAAAACCCGATCACCCATCACCCACGAGCCCGAATATATAATTTGTTTTGAAATCCGACCCCAAAAGAAGGTCAAATTCCCAAATATTCAAAAAGCCCTAACTCTACCCAAAAATCCCAATTTCTACCCTTGATTTCATGTTTCTAGGCCAAGAATCTAATAAATGTTGATGAAAATGGAAGGAAACGAGTTAAAGATTACTTACCTAAGAGATTATCGTGAAGAAGCTCTTCAAAAATCGCCTATGGGGTTTGGAGAAGAAGAGGGTTTATGAATTTTGGTAGAAATCCCGTAATGGTTCTGTTTTTAGACTTAGAAATAACTGGGCGATCTTACTCAGTGCGATCGCGGCACGTGCAGTGCGTTTGCACTGGCTATCCTAACCTACTTTCCGCGATCGCGCCCCAATTAGTGCGTTCGCACATGCTTCACACTACCCAGTCCCTCAGACCTTTTTACCTTTGCATTCGCGACTGGATGATGCGTTCACATAGGGTCTTCTCCCTATAGGTTTGCGTTCGCACCCTCGGGGTTGCGTTCTCATAGAGTATAGTTTACCCAGATCCCCAGACCCTACACTACCCTGTGCGTTTGCACTCCCTTGATTGCGTTCGCATAGGGAAATTACCTGGACACTAACAACAACAATAAAACACCAGATTTTTACCAAGTTTTACACTCCGACATTTACCCGAAACTCACCCGAGCCCTCGGGGCTCAAAGCCAAATACACACACAACCACATAAACATCCTACAGACTTATTCAAGTAATTAAACCACCCAAATAACATCATAAACATCGAATTAAACCTCAAAATCTATAGAAATTATCAAAAACTACATAAACTTCAAATTTTGCATTTAAGGTCCGAATCACGCCAAACGAAGTCCGTTTATTTCCAAACTTCACAGATAATACATATAAAATATATTGAACCTGTTCCGGGCTGGGGAACCAAGATACGGGCCTGATACCTCAGTTTTCACATAACAATTTATTTTCAAAAACCTTTATATTTTTCAGAAAACAATTTTCTTTAAAAATTCATTTCTCGGTCTTGGGACCTCGGAATTCGATTCCGGGCATACGCCCAAGTCCCATATTTTCCTACGGACTTCTGGGACCGTCAAATCACGGGTCCGGGTCCGTTTACCAAAAACATTGATTGAAGTCAACTTTATTCAAATTTCTAATACTAAAATTATCATTTTTATCAGTTTTTCACATAAAGGTTTCCCGGCTACACGCCCGGGCTGAGCACGCAAGTCGAGGTGAGATAGAAGGAGGTTTGCACGACCTCGGAACATAGAATTAGCTAGAAATATAAGGGATGACCTTTTGGGTCATCATAATCTCCCCCTCTTAAACAAATGTTCGTCCTCGAACGTGCTAAGATTCACTTTGAACTCATCCAATCACTGATTGAGCACTTCTAACACACACCTGTGGGTGATCCCACGTCACCCCAACCTACATAATCCTGATGACACCATCACAACTTCCATATAGCCTCCTCATCATCATTGATAAGCCTCATACCTCAATTCCTCACTTTCTACTCATTTCCAAAAGACCCGATTCTGAATCCATATCCGGCATTAGCCTCAACCAGCTGCATCAACTCAGGCAATGCCCATAAGGCACGACCACGCATCATAGCATATCACTCATAGGCTCAATAGTACTTCTGATAACAATAACTGCCCGAAATCAACTCAACATTGGCAATTAGTCCCACATATGGAAGAACTCTATTTCCAAATCCCATAATACTGATAATGATGCAATAAACACGAATACCTCATCATTAGACACCCGAATCACCGAGTCACAACTACTACCACCAGGCACACATCCCGCAAGCTAAGCTAAGGAAGCACATACCGAAATGACTGAGTATGAAAATAGAAGCATATAGAGGTACTATCAAACAAGCCCATAGGCATAACTCTATATCAATACTGACTTAAAACATAAATATAACAAGGGAGAAGCAAGGCATATGAACAAATCACAAGGATCCCATTCTGATATAACTTCCTCCGCGGTACTCAGCCCGGTCAAAACATATCAAATCACAAAGAATCACGAGGGTCTCGACCTCAACTCTATGTCACATGCCGAAAATATATCATACCAATAAAATTTCTTCCTTAACTCATATCAGCTAATAAAAATCATAACGCTAGCTGATCTCACATCTCAATGAAGTATCAAATCATAATTCGAAAATAAAATACTCAGGAGAATTACATAAATCTTACCACGAAGAACAACAATGAATCACTGCCGGTTTCACTACTATCAAGAATGCATAAAACAACGATAGACGCGGGCTACTACTCAGAGAATCTCCCAATAGGAGCAAATACAAAATAGAGTGTAGAACATGAAACTCACTCATAAATGAAACAACAAATAGGGAACTCGTCCCGAAAAGCAAAGCTATAATGAAATACAATGGTACCCCACTTTAGCACATCAAGACATACCTGGGTGATAATATTTGGCACAACGGCCTCTAGCCTACTATATGCAACACATCAACGGGTCGGGCCTCCCCCTCTTAGGCGCCCTATATACACCTGAATAACCTGCTATAATATCCTACCTGAATCCTGGAATAATCACTCACCCTGTGGCTAACATCTCCACACTGAAAACAATCTCTCTGCTGATGTGGCTGTGGAAGACATACAATACGGATCCTCCGAGACCCATGAGTACCTGAAAAGCTCCCATGCGAAGCTGGAAATGCAACTGGACTTGTTGACCCTAAATTCTCTACCATGCCTGAGTGCCTCAATGAATCTACAGACTCGCCTCCTAACTGAAGCAATCAAGTGAGGTGTATATCTGGCCAACTCACTGAATCTAAGGTCATACTCCAATAGTGAAATGACGCCCTGACGCAACTACTCAACTCCGCGCGCCGAACATTCCAAGGAACTGAGGTGCAACCTCCCTCAAAACATCTCCGAAGACTGAATCCATGCTAGTGAAGCTAACTCGGCCAGATTACCCCAACTCATATGCCGCCACCAATGATCGACCCACTACTCTGGACCTGAGACGTGACAACAGCAATCCCGCTCGTTTCCACAATACCCGAAGTACGAAGAATATGGTGACACTCCTCTAGAAAACCCTAGGCATTACCCGTCGCCGATCCACTGAAAGATAGAAGGGTGGTACCTCTAGTACCTCTAAATCCCGAGGTGCTCTACCTCTGATGTTGCTGTCCTAACCACATGCTGAGCTGAAACCACATGCTGTGCTGCCATGACAACTGGAACCTGACCAGCATGATCTCACTGCTCTGGAGTGTAGACGGTGGGAGTCTGAACTCCTCCCCTGATCCGTGTAATGGCCGGTGAACTAGAATCAATCTCATCAGAGTCAATGTACTACTTATACTCAAAACTGTGTTCAGGTCCCCTGAAGTCTGGGGTAACAACAGGCACCCCCAGTACTTGTCCCCCAACTAGAACTACGGGCGGCTCCTCATCGGCTGCTCTGGTCGGCATCTTAACTGTGACACGTGCTCCTCATTGGCATCTATCTCTGACCCTTGAGACGTTCGCTTCGGGTAACATCATCAGGAACCGTAGCTCGTGTCCTCACCATAGATGAGAGAATGGAACGATAATTTCAACCTTTAAGATCAATGAACTCGCACGATAGGAATGAAGGAAGTGAAATTGTCTTAATAGTTCTGTAGCCTCTCAAAGATAAGTACAGATGTCTCCGTACCGATCCGCAAGACTCTACCAAACTCGCTTATGACTCGTAGCACCTATGAACCTAGACCTCTGATAACAACTTGTCACGATCCAAATTTCCCTCCGTTGGGTATCGTGATGGCACCTAGTCTTAAGGACTAGGTAAGCCTAACATTTCCACTGAACAACAACCATAATAAGGAAATTTTAAAAATTTCGAAATAGAATTCTTGACAGAGTTTACAATTTTCCAAAAACCGGTAAATACAAGTCATAAGCTCTACGAAATCTTTCTATCAAATATAAATACAACTATCTAGGAATAAGTAAGTACAGTTGAATAGAAATAAAATAGGAAGGTGACTCCGAAGCCAGCGAACGCAGCAGCAGGTTACCTTGAGTCTCCTCAGCAATGATCTGCCCTGCTACCAACAACAATAACCTGAAGCTACACACCAAAATGTGCAGAAGTGTAGTATGAGCACACCACAACGGTGTCTAGTAAGTATCAAGACTAACCTCGGTAAAGTAGTGACGAGGACTAGTCAAGACACCACCGGTCTAATAAGTAAAAAGGCATAAATGTATAAAAGACCGAAACATAATATCTATCTAAAGATTTTTCAATATAATTAACGATACGATTGAATAATACGGAAGGAAATACGATAATTACGATCAACAGACAACATAATAGAAATACGCAAAGAGAATGGAAAGAATGCAATCCAAATGGCGAGAATCACAACCCAATAAAAACACTAGCAACTCAGCACTACATCAATTTATCTACGTCAGGCCTTAGCCAATAGACTCAATAAAACTGGTCAACCTTCGAGTGAAAACCTTTAAATTGTGAGTTTATTTTGAAAGCTTTAAAGATATAATCATTTCGGAATAGAGAAATTTCTTCTTTGAAGCATACTTTCTCTGAATGTATATTTATATATTTTTATAAAGAAAAATCTTAACAACATAGTCTCTTCAAAATACGTGGTGTTCAAATTTACTTTCCCAAATACTACTCTTTGAAATATCATCAAAATACGTGATGTTCAAAATACATTTTTCCCAAGTGCTGCTCTTTCAAATATCATCAAAATACGTGATGTTCAAAATATACTTTCCCAGATACTGCTCTTTCAAATATCATTATTCTGAAAGACAAATGCTTTTCAAATATACTTTCGAAAAAGAGGTCCTTTAGACATAACTTTTCCTGGAGATAATTTCTTTTCAGCTATACTTTTCAATATATATATTTATATCTTTCGATCCAAACCTCCTCAATCATAACACTACCGGAACTCAGTTCGCCACTCAGAATTTGTCATGCAATGCAGTACAGGGGCAAAGCTCCCGAATCTCTGTCTGTAGTCCTAATTTAAATGTGCAATGCAGTCACTGAGGAAAACAACCAGAATGCGACAGAAACAACATATATTGCGACAACCAGCGCGAAAGCAAACAAGGCCGAATGCATAGTGCGATGAGCAAATCAATACAAAGACTTAAATCACAATAAAGGTAACAACTCGCTCATAAGAAGTATCCAATGAAAGGAATGCCAAGTACAAAGAGAGAACAACATAACGAAGGGAAGACAAGACAAATATAGCAACGATTCTATACATTCAAGTTCGCAACCAAGAAACCAAATCATCCCGGCAAAGGGAATCAACTATAACCATTCTCACTTAGACAATTAACTTTATCGAATAAACTCAGTTTGAACAATGCTCAGTACTTAGGCAACATCAAAGAATACATCAACATGGGCGGTCATCGATTAAACCTAAGTAGTACGTAGGAGGAAAAGTCATTTAAATCACAATGTACGACTCACGGGCATGCTTGACCAACGTATAGATTTTCCAATTTTTTGTTAGACATTTATAGAGCGAGATTATACTAGTTCTAGTCACATAGGCAACGTATGAAGGAGGACATAGCATAACGGTAGGAAAAACAAAGTGTTCATTTAAGTCAATTAAGATCATATAAGAAACAAGGAGTGCTAGGCAAGTACTTCTAAATTGAACAGGAAGAGATGAGACTAGGAATCAAGAATTCAGATATAATAAGTTCAATTCATATACAGGGAATATAAGGACCCAAAATCCCTAAAAGGGCAATCTATTTGCAAATAAGTTCGAGTATGCACTCGTCACCTCGCGTATGCAGACTATAATCAACATAGAAGACTCAATCCTAAGGGGTAGTTCCCCCAAACAAGGTTAGGCAAGATACTTACCTCGACTCCAAGAAATCCAAATCAAGTCTCTAGCACCGCTTTCCTTACTAACTCGACTCCAAATCAATTGTATTTAGACATAATCGACTCAATAACATCAATAAATGCTAAACAATTAAATTTAAATGCCTAATTATAGATTTCCCAACTTTCTTCCAAAATTTCCAAAAAGTCGACCCCGAGCCTGCTTGATCGAAACACGAGGTTCAGACCAAAACCCGATCACCCATTCACCCATGAGCCAGAATATATAATTTGTTTTCAAATGCGACCCCAAAACTAGGTCAAATTCCCAAATATTCAAAAAGCCCTAACACTACCCAAACATCTCAATTTCTACCCTTTATTTCATGTTTTTAGGCCTAGAATCTAATAGATGTTGATGAAAATGGAAGGAAACGAGTTAAAGATTACTTACCTAAGAGATTATGGTGAAGAAGCTCTTCAAAAATCGCGAATGGGGTTTGGAGAAGAAGAGGGTTTATGAATTTTGGTAGAAATCCCGTAATGGTTCTATTTTTAGACTTAGAAATAACTGAGCGATCTTACTCAGTGTGATCGCGGCACGTGCAGTGCACTCGCACAGGCTATCCTAACCTACCTTCCGAGATCGCGCCCCAACTAGTGCGTTCGCACAGGCTTCGCACAACCCAGTCCCCCAGACCTTTTGACCCTGTGCGTTCGCGACTTGATGATGCGTTCGAATAGGGTCTTCTCCCTATAGGTCCCCGTTCGCACCCTTGGGGTTGCGTTCGCATAGAGTATAGTTTACCCAGACCCCCAGACCCCACACTACCCTGTGCGTTCGCACTCCCTTGAGTGCGTTCGCATAGGGAAATTACCTGGACACCATCAACATCAATAAAACACCAGATTTTTACCAAGTTTTGCACTCCGACACTTACCCGGAACTCACTGAGCCCTCGGGGTTCAAAGCCAAATACACACACAACCTCATAAACACCCTACAGACTTATTCAAGTAATTAAACCACCAAAATAACATCATAAACATCGAATTAAACCTCAAAATCTATAGAAATACTCAAAAACTTCATAAACTTCAAAATTTTCATTTAAGGTCCGAATCACGCCAAACGAAGTCCGTTTATTTCCAAACTTCACAGATAATACATATAAAACATATTGAACCTGTTCCGGGCTAGGGAAGCAAGATACGGGCCCGATAACACAGTTTTCACATAACAATTCATTTTCAAAAACCTTTATATTTTTCAAAAAATAATTTTCTTGAAAAATTCATTTCTCGGACTTGGGACCTCGAAATTCGATTCCGGGCATACGCCCAAGTCCCATATTTTCCTACGGACCCTCCGGGACCGTCAAATCACGGGTTCGGGTCCGTTTACAAAAAATGCTGACTGAAGTCAATTTTATTCAAATTTCTAATACAAAAATTATCATTTTTATCAGTTTTTCACGTAAAGACATCCCGGCTACACGCCCGGGCTGCGTACGTAAATCGAGGTGAGATAGAATGAGGTTTTCACGACCTCGAAATACAGAATTAGCTAGAAATATAAGGGATGACCTTTTGGGTCATCACAATCAATCATAAGTCCTCTAGAAACAGAGGTTCTTTTAATCACGCAATTCTTTATACATAAATCTAAGCTAATTATTAGTATAAACATTAAAGTGTTTGGGAGTATTGACGTTTTCTGTTTCTTGTTTCATATATTAGGCTCTTTTTCATGATATTAAATCTAATTTATGCGTAGAAAGAAATTATAGCAAAATAAAGCTTGCAGAAGCATAAAAATTTCATACAAAAATAATTTGTAAATGTAGGCTAAAAAATATACTTATGCAGAATAAGCACGATGTGCTCATTGTAACAGAGAAATGACTAGAACATCAAAAACAACCTCAAGTCTTTTAAACACAGTAGCGTCTAGAAAAGCAGTAACAACATGAGGGTGGCTTAAGGGGAAGGCTAGTAAAGCCTTTGCTTTAGGTCCCCAAAATTTTGGGGCCCCACAAATATTTTTAGTTGTAGATTTACTATCTTATTTTCGCTTAGACAATATTGAAGTTAACAGAATAAGATCAAAGGTAACGAATTGTAAATACGTGACTAACATCTTATTAACTTGAATTTTCTTATCAATGTGAATATTAATATTATATTTTATAAGATAACTACACTATAGAGAAAAAGAAAGAAAGAAAAAAAGGAACCAATGTAATGTTGATACTATATTTTGTAAGATAACTATAATATTGACAAAATAAAATTAAGGCCCCTTATTAAAATTTTGATTTAGGCCACGAGTTTCATTGAGACGTTTTTGCGTAGTGGTATAAAAAAAACAAACAACAAAAATTAGGAGACGCCAAATTCAAAATTCGGGAAAAAAGATATAAGTCACGAAATATCAAAATCCTTACAGAAAACGACAACAAACTCCATAACAACTTCAGACGACAAAATAACTACAACAACTAATTGGATGAAAGCTAAACCTACTTTATCGATAAAATAAACCAAAATAAAAAAGAAAAGGAAAATTAGCAGAGGCCGATATCAAAAAATATAGGGCAAGAATATAAAAATACTTACAGAAAATGACAGTAGTGCGACCAAAGAATCGAAATCCGTGAATCCCTACAAATCTAAGTTAAAAGTATATCATTAATAGCTATGATCAAAGAAGGCCTTGTGCGTTTGCAAATCTGCGGTGCTACTTTCAGAGTTTTCACATATCTCCTACAATGGTAGACTGTGATGGTTGGAACGTTTTTGTGACTATTGCAATAATGAGTATGAGTTTTTCTGGACCATTTGTCTCATATCATACACTTGATATGCTCACGACTGGGGGTTCACGGAGTAATTCCGCCCTTATCCTGGTAGTTAGACTATCTTAACAAACAATGTGATACTCCTGACAAACTTACGATCCATTACCGCGATAGGCACAAAAAAGTTCCAACTATCACGGACTAGCGTTGTGGACAGGGGTGGCTCAAGGGGGAGGCATGTAACGCCTTTGATTTAGGCGCCCTAAATTTAGGGCCCAAGAATATTGTTGTGAATTTACTATCTTATTTTCGCCTGGACAATATTGAAGTTTATAGAAAAAAGATAACAATAGGAATATTTTAGAACTTTAAATTAAGATACTCAAATCTTCATATTGATAAATAACCTTTTTTACAATAAAATCTAATGTAACAAATTATAAATATGTGGCTAATATCTTATTAAATTGACTTACCAATGTGAATATTAATATTATATTTTATAAGATAACTAAACTATGACAAAAAGAAAGAAATAAAAAATGTTACCAAGGCAATATTAATACTATATTTTGCAAGTTAACTATACTATAGATAAAATAAAATAAAATTAAGGCCCCTTATTAAATTCCTTTAGAACCAATGGATTGACGCCTGAATGATTTCCGCAGGTGCCCTCGTGAAGTTTCCTCAGAATGTACTCGGTATCTCCTGGTCCTAGACATATCGCTAGTGGGCCATCGAACGTTCTTCTGAACAGAGTTCCGTCTTCGGATAAACTAAACTAGTCAGCCTTCATACGCAGGGCCCTCGATTCTTTTGGATCCGAGGGTAATTTTCCAGTCTTCAGATATTCTATATATTTATTTCTCCAGTCCCAAGCCAGGCTTGTAGAGTTTATCTCGACGTGACCCTCTTCTACTACCAATCTCATGAGTTGTACGACTGCTGTCACGACCCAAAGTCCACTAAGAGTCGTGATGGCGCCGGACACCACTGTCAGGCAAGCCAATACCATATAACTAGTAAATTCTCATTTTAATATTTTTGAAATTATTTCCTTTTAAATATTAGAAAATAAATAATAAACTTCACTCAATAAATAATGATGTCTTTGCGAAGTTGATCTACCGAAAAAAATTTCAAAAATCATCTCAGAACCCGGTGTCACAAGTGCATGAGCAATTTCTAGTAAATAAAGTACAATACGATAACCGTATGGAATATAATTGGACAGAAAAGAAATAGAATACTCTGAAAGAGACTCTGCTGGTTGCGGGTCTTCTCGAGAGATGCAGCTCACCTATGTCTCCGTGTCAACCATGCCGCTGCGCCCAACGAGGCCAATAGATATACATGTGCGACAAAAATGCACAGCAAGTGTAGTATGAGTACGAGAACAATGCGTACCCAGTAAGTATCACGTCTAACCTCGAAGAAGTAGTGACGAGAGGTCGACTTCGACACTTACTAGTGGTCCAATAATGCAATACCAATAATGTGAAGAAACATGGATTTTTATAAAGTAATTTCAAACTCAATAAGCATGAAGCAGGTAAACAGGTCTTTTAATAATAAGAGATTTCCAAAAAAAATTGTATTTCATCCTTTATCAATTTATCTCAGGCCAGAGAGGCAATATCATCCATTTATAAATATCAAGGCCAGCAATACAAGCATGCACAAATATGCCAAGGTCGTACGACCTGATCCACCAATATTTAAATTGTGCTCTGCCAGAGGGTCGAATGACGCGAACCATAGATGCATCTATTACCCCGCTCGCGAATCATACATGCGACGCAGTCAAATATAAATAAAAGGATTACCCCGTTCGTGAATAATACATGCGACACGGGTACCTATACGTACACACATTCAAACAGGCAACCAAGACTTCATCAGGGAAATAATTATCCAAGGAAATGGCCACTTCTCTTTTAATAGTCAAGAATTTGATGTTTAGCCCTTTAGAAACTCATTTACCAAGTTCGATATGGTTTAATCAATTTAAATTGACAATAAAGTTACATGTACGGCAAGTAAAGCATGCTTTTGGGTCCTAGCCTACCCGGACTTAAGCATAATAGTAGCTACGCACAGACCCTCGTCACATCGTGCATACGTAACCCCCACAAATAGCAGCACATAATTAATTATTTCACCTATGGGGACAATTTCCTCTTACAAGGTTAGAAAGGAGACTTACCTCTCTCCGAAGTTCCATAACCGGCCCAAGCCCTTCTGATGACTCAAATCGATGCACAACGCTCCAAAACTAGACAATAATTATGAAAACCATTATTTTATGCTCAAATACCCATTATAATCCAATTTATAACAATTCCTAACCCTGATCGAAAAGTCGATAAAATCACCCTCGGGCCACGTGCCCGGATTTCGAAATTCTTCGAAGATAATCTTTACCCATAACCTCACGAACTCAAATATATAATTTACTCTCAATTTCATGACCCATAGTAAAAATCCAAGAATACCAAATTTCTAGGTTTTCTCAAAATCCCAACTTTCTACTAATTCCCATGCTAAAACATATACATAACCGATGTATTTAACTCAAACTAGTATAAACCACTTACCTCATGCTTGGTGGTGAAAATGGCACCTCAAAGTTGCTCCAAAATCGGCTCCCATGGAAGAAATGGGGTTGAAATGACCCAAACCCCCGATTTAAAGAACCTCACTGCCTCCAGCATTTTCGCACTTGCGGTCACTTGACCGCTTCTGCGGTTCCGCAGGTGCGACCCATAATCCGTTTCTGCGGTCCTCCTCAGGCCCCTCAACTTCCGTGCGCCTTTCCTTCCGCAGGTGCGGTCCCGCTTCTATGATCCCAGCTTTTCCTATTTGGATCGCACCTACGACCCAAAACCTCGCAGGTGCGATTACACCAGAAGCCCAGCTGCTTCATCCCTCCCTCCAAGACCAAGTTCGATCTGTTAACCATTCGAAACGCATCTGGGGCTCCCGGGACCCCGTACAATCAGACCAACCTGTCCCAAAACACATTACGAACTAAGTCGATCCTTGAAATCACATCAAACAACGCTAAAATCACGAATCATGCCCCAATCCGAACTTGATTAACTTTAGAACTTCAAACTTCTTCACTCGATGCCGAAACCTATCAAATCACGTCCGATTGACCTCAAATATTGGACACAAGTCATATTCAACATTACGGACATACCCCAACTTCCGGAATTGGAATCCGACCCCGATATCAAAAAGTCCACTCCCGGTCCAACTCCTCAAAAACCTTCGAATTTCTAACTTTAGCCAAATGACTCCAAAATGACCTACGGACCCCCAAATCCACTTCCAATCGCTCTCCCAATTCCATAATCACTATAAGCTATTACCAGACTTGGAATCCCAAACGGACATCGATAACATTGAAATGCACTTCAACCCAAATTTATGAAATTCTTCCAAAAATGCTAACTTCTATAATAGGCGCTGAAACGCTCCCGGGTCATCCAAACCCGATCCGGACATACGCCCAAGTCCAAAATCATCATACGAACTTGCCGGAACCTCCAAATTCTGATTCCGAGGTCATTTACAAAACGTCCAATCTTAGTCGATTCTTTCAACTTAAAGATTCCGAAATGAGAACTCTCTTTCCAAATCAACTCTGAACTTCCCGAAATTCAATTCCGATCAGACGTACAAGTCATAATACCTGAAGTAAAGCTGCTCATGGCCTCAAACTGCTGAACGACGCGCTAGAGCCCAAAACAACCGGTCGGGTCGTTACATTCTCTCCCACTTAAATGTACGTTCGTCCGTGAACGTGCTTAGAACTATGCTAGAGTTGTCTGAAATCACTGGTTAATACCTCACACACCTACCCATGCTACCACAACTCAGTTGAGCATATTAGCTCGAGCAAATTTGAAGATATTCTCTTACATTTAGGAAAATAAGCCTTGAGCCCAATTCCAACATCAGGAATTCTCTGTCGGGCCTACTTCGAACATACAAGCACCGCATCAATCGCTACACGATGTACCAAAACATGACTGCATTCTTTTGTTGAATTCACACTATGCACTGCATAACTCGCATGACCATAATAACACTCTCTGATGATAACAACCGACATTCCACGAATCTGATGCTCACTCACACCTCATGACTCATATAAACCCTGTTCCAACTCTTGCAATACTGCCACATCGAAAAAGATGTGTACAAATTCATAACCAACTGCCGAGTCAACAAATCATTGAGTCTATACTCGTGATAAGAACCATTACTATTATGAACCAAATGATGTAATTTTCTCTTTAATATACATCATATAATTCGGTCGCACTGATCCTAGGTCCAATAATCTCATCTCACCCAGTACGAGCTACTCAGGCAATAAGCCACCCCAGACATAACCAACAGTCCCACATGCTTCCACAATGTGCCAACAAGACATAAACTCGAATGTGATACATAAGGAAAACGAACCCTGGAAGGAACTACTCAACCCACGTAACTAATATGAACTTTTCTCAGAAAAGGGGAAACAAAACACACAAAAATAGAATATAAAAAACTGTACTCATCATCACACTATTGCATCGTGAAACCCGATCCAAACAACATACCCGTGGCAGCGTGCCACCTGATCCACACATAAAATTCACATAAGGAGATACACACCGAGCTAAAGTGCTCATTCCAACAAAATACAAAATATCGGTCACAAGCGCACCAAGTGCATAATACCATTACTGGGGAGACAGATGGCGCCATATGCTACAAAACTTAAGTACAACTGAGGTGCGATATATTATCTGAATCTCAAGAGCCATCCTTCTCACATAACAACATCGCTACACGAAACCTCAACATATAAGAAATTTATCAAGTCGTTACACAACTCACACGGCACAATATAACATTACATGAAATAGCCGACGATGAAACAACATCCTACATCTGAATACTCCTCCATGAGGGGCACTATGCTGAAATGAACATATTTGGCCTGATATAGAGCCCTTATTCATATTTAAATCCATTCGCAAACCTCAAGCTGATTCTAATCACACCAAACTAGGATAATATCCTTTCTTGGGTCCGTAATAACCCACTTTTTCTCATAACACACAAGAACAACCATCATAGCAGGGACAAACTCCCACAATCCACAACCAAATGAACCGAGTTCCCTCCATGCATAAATTCTCAAATAAGAAATCTTTCCACATTCTTCATACTTGGTTTAAATCTTCAATCAATCAAGTGACTACATGTCACACTTATACACTCTTCCCACTGGATACGCTCCCACGACCTTCCGCACTAGGTAACAAGTCTGGACATCCATGCCACCGGCCGCACTAACAATGTAAAGCAAGTAAAGAATACATAACCAGGATGCAAATCCTCTTTCACAAAACACAGATCTCAGGTGACGCTGAAGACAATACCAACTTACTCTAAACATTCACATCCCTTTCCTGCTCATCCGAGCTCGTGACATCCTTGCCAACACCGAACCACAACCTTGATCCTCACTTCCAAATTCATACTGCTCACTGCACCTAACCTGCCAATATGCGATAGCACAAGAATTTCATCATAACTCTTGAACCGCTAATAGGGTGAACACTTCATCACATAGAAACTTTTACTTAACTCATTCCAAGAGAACCATGGCAATACACGAGTGAATTCTCATAACCGTAGAACATGCAAATCCTCAAGTAGTGGTATAAACCACCATAACCCTTCCGGGATCCGCCTACACGTACATGCCAAAATAATTGGATATTCCCAAATAAAATCGATTATGGCGGCCGTCAAACCTCGCACGTACCGTCACAAATCACATGCATAACTTAAACACGCTGAAGGGACTGATCACCGCCTCCATTATGCCAATTCAACCATGGCTAACCAATCTAACTTCCTCCAATTTATCCTTAACTTGCCTTAGAGATAATAATAGCTCCATTCCTTACATCACAAACCTAAACCCGCATTCATCTTGAGTAACCCCATTCCACGAGACCACATTGTCTCCAAACCCATGAACCATTTCATGCCTTCCTCGCACACATATCCGCATCTTCGACCGATACACCCATTCTGATAATTCTCCTACGAATTTGAAGTCTGCAAGCCAAAAATATCATAGAACGTTCTGAGCCTCTTATCAATAACTGTTGCAAAAGATTGATTCTTAACCATACTGCGGGTTTGAAATCCTTAGACATTGCATCCTTAATCTTTGAATTCACTGGGACCGTTGTTGAGAGTCACCCACTCTGGCTTGGTCCCGAATATGCCCAACTCCAAGGCTCTGCTGGCACATGAACACCCATATTAATAAAGCACCCGACGGAATCACTTCCCTTGTAAGTCACCTCTGCACGAAGCATAAATCCCGAATCTTCCCAAAGCCCGAACATGAGTCAATAAGGCCAACTATAACACACCTTAACCATTTCCTTAGCTCAAATTACCACTTATGTTCCTTTTTTTTCCTTAGCTGCAATAACCCATCAATATGCTAACAACCAGAAATCTCACAAATAGACAACCATGCAATCCGACCCTAGGAGGTGAGACTCTCCCACTTAGCTTGAAGCTACTGTAACACAACTTTGGAACCCACCAAGATTCTTTCTTAATTGATGACATGGCATTGCTCAATCAACCGCCAAATTCCTCAAAATCCTCCGTTATCATTTCATGAACACTCTGCATCTATAGCAACATTTGCATATTGGACCTCTTACTGGATAGTCCGTAGAATTCTTCGCAGAAACTTTGCCAACCATGCGACCGCTGACCTGCTCATCAGAGATAACCCACTTGAGTTCCTTCTCATTCACCAACTGAACCAGTCCGTTCACTTCTCGTGGACATCAACTAAATGTGCGACAAGTTCTTTCGATTCAAATTTATATTGCATCCTTCTTCGCATCAAGCAACTCCCTTTCTGTTGCATCAAATCTCCCGTCGTATAATAGCCAATAACTCAAATTAAGTCCGTAGACCCAATCACCATCCACTAAAATTCCCAAATCATTCCAAACATTCCTTAAGGTGTGTAGTTATCCTGCCACTGAACCCATATGCTACTCTGCCACTCTTCCACTAAGGTCAAATTCACTCCCTTAAGAAACTCCTCGACTTTCGCTCCTTACAGACCTTTTGGAAATTTAAACACTGCCTGACACTTCCCACACGTCTTTCCTCATCCTTTGCTACCCATTTGTTGCCTTAAATAAATATCTATCTCTGCAGCACTTGAACCAACAAATCGCTACCACTTTAAGCCTTTTCGAAATAATCTTTCAAGAGCTGCCAACATTGGAAACACTGGTCCGATCATGAACCACCGCACACCGCGATCTATGACAACCGCTTCCCCGACACCATTTCACAATATCCTGCCTAAAGTCGAATTGAAGAAGATCATAACACCGGCAAAAACATTCAATCGAGGACAAAGACACCATGTCGTAGGTAAAATTACTCCACAGTTGAGAACACCAAGTCTCGTTACCCTATCAACCCAAACCTGAACATTTATAGTTTGATTGACTTTCCTCCATCGGAAACAAAATACCGAATCTCTGAATTGTGATCTGAGTAAACCTCCTTCCAAGTCATTCACTGCCCCGACACATAGGTGAGCATCCTACCATCACATCAATACTGCACGATAACCGTTCATAAGAATCATAGCAACTTGTGCATAGCCTCAAAGCTCTCCGAAGTATAGCTACTGAGCTGAGAAGACAGAATATCCTTCCACAAGGCAACGACAATAGCCCAAACAACCATGCAGGGAGAAATATCCCGCACCACATCTGTAGTACCATTACAATTACTCACTTCCCGATTTATAACCAGCACTCTGCGTCACATACGATTGAATAGGAAAGAAACAAAGGCATAAGCCTCAAGGAATCAAATCGCACAATGAGGAACCAAGAAAGCAAGTGCTCCTAACAGCCCTGTAGCCTCTCGGAGATAAGTACAGACGTCTCCGTACCGATCCAAAAGACTCTACTAGACTCGCTCAGGACTCGTGATACCTAAGGGAACCTAGTGCTCTGATACCATGTTGTCACGACCTAAAGTCCACTAAGGGCCGTGATGGCGGCGGGCACCACTGTCAGGCAAACCAACACCATATAACTTGTAAATTCTCATTTTAATATTTTTGAAATCATTTCCTTTTAAATATTAGACAATAAATAATAAGCTTCACTGAATAAATAAGAGAACTAAAAATTGCAATAAAGTTGTCAACTAAGAAAGACTGGAAATCCATGCGAGTCGGGCTGATATTAACCAAAAAGATACCCTCCTCGAAAGGGCCTGAAATCAAAGACCCAGTCAGGGATAGAGTTGAGAATGACATTAAAATTGAACAACTGTGTAGGAGTACTAATAAGTTTTGTAAGGGTATAGTTTATTTAATTGAGTGAAATTAGGCCAGTAGTCTTTCTGAATGTGATAGCTGAGAACTGTGATTCTTCGCTCGATCAATTCTTGCCATCACGCTCTGGATTTAGCATCTATAATGATGTATTTACAAAGTTTATCTACCAATTTTTTTTTTTCAAAAATCATCCCAGAACCAGGTGTCACAAGTGCATGAGCAATTTTTAGGAAATAAAGTACAATACGATAACCGTCCGGAATACAATTGGACAGAAAAGAAACACAATACTCTACAAGAGACTCTTTTGGCTGCGGGTCATCTCGAGAGATGCAGCTCACCTAAGTCTCCATGTCAACCATGCCGCTGCGCCCAACGAGGCCACTAGAAATACATGTGCCTGTGCAACAAAAATGCACAACAAGTGTAGTATGAGTATGAAAACAAGGCGTACCCAGTAATTATCCCGTCTAACCTAGAAGAAGTAGTGACGAGTGGTCGACTTCGACACTTACTAGTGGTCCAATAAGCAATACCTATAATGTGAAGAATCATGGATTTTTATAAAGTGATTTCAAACTCAATAAACATGAAGCAGGTAAACAAGTCTTTTAATAATAAGAGATTTCCAAAATAAAATGTATTTCATCCTTTATCAATTTATCTCAGGACAGAGAGGCAATATAATCATTTATAATAATCAAGGAAAGCAATACAAGCATGCGCAAATCATGCCGAGGTCGTACGTCTCGATCCAACAATATTTTGAATTGTGCTTTGTCAGAGGGTCGAATGGCGCGAATCATAGATGCATCTATTACCCCGCTCGCGAATTATACATGTGACGCAGTCAAATGTAAATAAAAGGATTACCCCGTTCGCGAATCATACCTGCGACACAGGTACCCATAGGTACACACATTCAAAGAGTCAACCAAAACTTCATCAGGGAAACAATTATCCAAGGAAATGGAAACTTCTCTTTTAACAACCAAGAAAGTGATGTTTAGCTCTTTAAAAATTTATTTACCAAGTTAGATATGGTTTAATCAATTTAAATTGAGAATAAAGTTACAAGTACGACAAGTAAATCATGCTTTTGGGCCCTAGACTACCCGACTTAAGCATAATAGTAGCTACGCACGGATTCTCGTCACCTCGTGCGTATGTAACCCCCACAAATAGTATCACATAATTAATTATTTCACCTATGGGGACAATTCCCTCTTACAAGGTTAGAAAAGAGACTTACCTCGCTCTAAAGTTCCATAACCGGCTCCCAAGCCCTTCCGATGACTCAAATCGATGCACAACGCTCCAAAACTAGCCAATAACTATGCAAACTATTAATTTATGCTCAAATACCCATTATAATCCAATTTATAACAATTCCTAACCCCGATCGAAAAGTCGAAAAAATCACCCTCGGGCCCACATGCCCGGATTCAGAAATACTTCGAAGATAATCTTCACCCCTAACCTCACGAACTCAAATATATAATTTACACTCAATTTCAAGACCAAAATCGTGGTAAAAATCAAAGAATACCAAATTTCTAGGTTTTCCTCAAAATCCCAACTTTCTACTAATTTTCATGCTAAAACATATACATAATCGGTGTATTTAACTCAAACTAGTGTAAACCACTTACCCCATGCTTGGTGGTGAAAATGGCACCTCAAAGTTGCTCCAAAATTAGCTCCCATGGAAGAAATGGGGTTGAAATGAGCCAAACCCCCGATTTAAAGAACCTCACTGCCTCCAGCATTTCCGCACCTGCGGTCACTTGACCGCTTCTGCGGTTTCGCAGGTGCGACCCATAATCTGCGGTCCTCCTCCAACCCTTCAACTTCCGTATCTGCGACCTTCCTTCCGCAGGTGCGGTCCCGCTTCTACGGTCCCAGCTCTTCCTAGCCTAGATCGCACATGCGACCTTCGTGGCTGCTTCTACAGCGCCGCACCTGCAGCCAAAACCTCGCAGGTGAGGTTACACCAGAAGCCTAGTTACTTCAGCCCTTCCTCCAAGACCAAGTTCGATCCGTTAACCATCCGAAATACACCCGGGGCCCCCGGGACCCCGTCCAATCACACCAACCTGTCCCAAAACACATTACAAACTAAGTCGAACCTTGAAATCACATCAAACAACGCTAAAATCATGAATCACGCCCTAATCCGAACTTGATGAACTTTAGAACTTCAAACTTCTTCATTCGATGCCGAAACCTATCAAATCACGTCCGATTAACCTCTAATTTTGAACACAAGTCATATTTAACATTACGGACCTAATCCAACTTCCAGAATCAGAATCTGACCCCGATATAAACAAGTCCACTTTCGGTCCAACTCCTAAAAAACCTTCGAATTTCTAACTTTAGCCAAATGACTCCAAAATGACCTACGGACCTCCAAATCCACTTCCAATCGCGCACCCAATACCTGAATCACCATACAGAGCTATTCCTAGACTTGGAATCCCAAATGGACATCAATAACTTTGAAATGCACTTCAACCAAAATTTACGAAATTCTTCCAAAAATGCTAACTTCCACAATAGGCGTTGAATCGCTCCCGGGTCATCCAAACCCAATCCGGACATACGCCCAAGTCCAAAATCATCATACGAACCTGCCTGAACCTCCAAATCCCGATTCCGAGGTCGTTTACTAAAAGTCCAATCTTAGTCGAGTTTTTCAACTTAAAGCTTCCGAAATGAGAACTCTCTTTCCAAATCGACTTCGAACTTCCTGAAATTCAATTCTGACCAGACGTACAAGTCATAATACCTGAAGTGAAGCTTCTCATGGACCCAAACTACTGAACGACGCACTAGTGACCAAAACGATCGACCGGGTCGTTACAACTGCCCCCGAGTTGAGCTCGTCGTCCTCGACCGAGACCCTAAATTAGCAAGGGCATCAACCTCGTTGTTTTGATCCCGACGTACGTGTTGTAAAGTCAACTCCTTGAACCAATGTAATGTCGCTTACAACTTGTTCAGGTACCCTTGCATTCATTCTTCTCTGACCTCGAATGTCCCATTAACTTGGTTCACCACGAAGAGGGAGTCGTACTTAGCTTCGATCACCTCCGTCCCTAAGATTTTGGTTAGTTCGAGACCTGCAATCATGGCCTCATATGCAGCCTCGTTGTTACTCAATTTCACAGTTCTAATAGATTGTCTAACTACATTGCTTGTTGGTGGCTTCAACACGATTCCAAGTCAGGACCCTTTTGCGTTCGAGGCGTTGTCCGTAAAGAGGGTCCAGATCCCCAAAGAGATCCCCGAGTTTATTAACAACTCTCTTTCAACATCGGGTATTAGGTGTTAAATCTTCCAAAATTTGTGATTTAGTAGGTGTCCGGGGCTGATATTCAATATCGTACCCGCTGATTTTCACGGCCCACTTGGCCAAACTCCCCGAGAGCTCGGGTTTATGCATTATGTTTCAAAATGGGTAAGTAGTCACAACACATATAGGATGACACTGAAAATATGGTTTCAGCTTCCTATAGGCACTTAGCAAAGTGAGCGTCAATATTTCTAGGTGAAGGTACCTAGTTTCGGCCTCACCTAGAGTCCTGCTAACATAGTAAATTAGAAATTGCGTACCTTGCTCTTCCCTGACCAGGACTCCACTTACCGCTATCTCCAATATTTCCAAGTATAGGTATAGTTGTTCGTCCGTCTTCGACGTGTGAAGCACCGGTAGGCTCGATAGATATCGTTTGAGCTCCTCCAAGGCCCGTTGGCACTCAAGAATCCATGAAAATTTATTCTTCTTTTTCAGTAGTGAGAAGAATTGGTTGCTCTTATTAGAGGACCTCTAGATGAATCTCCCTAGGACGGCTATGCATCCCGTTTATCTTTGCATGGCCTTCACGTTGTCCACAATCATGATATCTTTGATGGCTTTGATCTTATCGAGGTTGATCTCGATTCCTCAGTTGGATACCATGAATCCGAGGAATTTACCTGATCCGACTCTGAATACACATTTCTCTGGGTTCAGCTTCATATTATACTTCTTTAATATGCTGAAGATTTCCTGCAAATGTTTTAAATGGTCCTCTGCTCGTAGGGACTTAACCAACATATCGTCAATATAAATATCCATTGATTTTCCTATTTTTCCTGGAACATCTGTTTTACTAGGCGTTGATAAGTAGCACCGGCTTTTTTTAATCTGAATGGCATCACGTTATAGTAGTATGTGCCGTACTTAGTGACGAAAGATATTTTTTCCTGATCATCCGGGTTCATCCGTATTTGGTCGTACCCGGAGTAGGCATCGAAAAAACTGAGGATCTCGTGACCGGCCGTGGCATCGATCATGCGATCGATGTTGGGTAAAGCGAAGGAGTCCTTGGGATGTGCCTTATTCAATCCTTATAGTCTACACATTTTCTTAATTTATTCCCCTTTTTAAGGACTACACCTATGTTTTCTAACCAATCTGGGTATTTAACCTTCCGAAAGGACCCTATTTTAAGTAGTTTAGATACCTCATTCTTGATGAAAGCATGTTTGATCTCAAACTCAGTCTCCTCTTCTGCTTGACCGGATGGAATTTAGGGTCCAAACTTAGCTTGTGAGTAGTTATCTCTAGCGGGATCCCTCTCATATCAAGGTGGGACCAAGCGAAGCAATCTATGTTAGCTATAAGAAATTGAATGATTTTTTACCTGAGCTCGGGATTTAACCTGTACGCAGGTATACCTTTCGATCGGGCAGGTGCTCTATCAAGATGACCTGTTCCAGCTCCTCGACCGTCAATTTAGTGGCGTTAGAATCATGGGGGCTATAGAAGACATGGGAACCCCGTAGTCATCATCTTTATCAATCCCCTCCTTCTCCGATTGAATCTGAGCTGGTGTCGGTAATTGCTATTTATCTTCTTGCTTTGTGGCCGAACTTGGCCCATTTGTCTTTATAAGTGCGGATATCGGATCACCTCTTCGACCGCAAACATTTCCTTTGCGGCTGGCTGCTCTCCGTAGATTGTTTTAATCCCCCCCTCTCCCCGATGTTGGGAATTTTAACACTTGGTGCAAAGTTGAGGGGAATGCCCTCATATTGTGGATCCCTGGCCTCCCAAATAGGGTGTTGTACCTCATGTCTCTTTCGATCACATAAAACTTGGTTTCCTGGATGGTCCCGGCGGAAATTACTGGTAATGTTATCTCTCCCTCAGTGGTTTCACATGCCATGTTGAATCCGTTTAGAACTCAAAATACAGGCACAATATGATTTTGTAGGCCGAGCTATTCTACGACCCTCGATCAGTTGATGTTGGCCGAGCTACCTAGATCAATTAACACACTCTTAACTTAATATTTATTTATGAGTATAGGTATTACAAGTGCATCATTGTGGGGTTGTATGACCCCTTCTGCGTCCTCGTCATTGAAAGACAAGGTTCCTTCCAGTACGTAATCTCAAGTATGTTTCTCGTTTGTGATGGATACCCTGGTGTGCTTCAACATCGGCCCTTGAGGAACATCGACCACACCGATGATCATGTTAATGACCTATCGTGGGTTGTTGTTTGGTTTGTTTATTAGAATCCCTATTCCTGAAATGGTTCTTGGCTCGGTCGCTCAAGAATTCTCGAAGGTGTCCGTTGTTGAAAAATCGGGCTACTTCCTCTCTCAACTGCTGGCAATCTTCCGTTCTATGGATGTGAGTTCCATGATATTTGGACATCTGATTAGGATGACTTTGGGCAAGCTCAGATTGTAAGTTCGAGGCCATTTGGTGTCCTTGATGTGCCCGATAGCTGATACAATGGCAACAACATCGACATTAAAGTTATATTAAGATAACCTCGGTGCTTCCTTAGGCCTGATAGGCCTGTCGAAACCGTTCTTGCTCATGAGTCCGCAGTTGCTGTAACCTCGATCACTTCTCTTTTCACCTCGCATAAAATTCCGCACGGACCCAATGCTTCTTCGATATATATTGTAAGGCTGATACCGATCCCTGTTTGACCTTCGTTCACGGTCGATATCTCTCTTGACTCCGTCGACTGTTCTGGCGGGATAAACGGACCCCGAAGGGGCCCCAAGTTGATCATCTTCGACTATGATTTTTGATTGATATCAGTTATTCACGTCGACCCAAGCAACAACCTGATATTCTATCAGATTTTGCTTCAACTGCTTTGAAGCCACCGAGCTTTGAACATTGAGTCCCTCGGTGAAAGCTTGAATTTCCCAATCATCAGCGATTGGTGGCAGGTCCATCCGTTCTATTTGAAACCGGGACACGAACTCTCTGAGCATATCATTATCCTTCTGTCTTACTTTGAAAAGGTCCGACTTCTTGCTCTCGACCTCGATAGCCCCGGCGTGTGCTTTCGCGAAAGAGTCTGCAAGCATAGCAAATGAGTCAATAGAATTAGGAGGTAAGTTGTGATACCATATCATAACTCCCTTTGATAGGGCCTCTCCGTATTTCTTCTATAAGACAGACTCGATCTCATCATCCTCCAAGTCGTTCCCTTTGATGGCGCAGGTGTAGGAGGTAACATGCTCGTTTGGGTCGGTATTTCCATTGTACTTAGGAATCTCGGGTATGCGAAAGTTTTTAGGGATCGTCTTCAGAGCTGCACTCAGAGGGAAAGGTTTTTGCACGAACTTCTTGGAATCTAGGCCTTTCAATACTGGCGGTGTCGGGATTTGGTCGACCCTGGAATTGTAGGTTTCTAACTTTTTGTCACTTGCTTCAATTTTTTCTCCCCTGATTCTATCCGTTTTGTCAGCTTCTCGAGCATTTTTATGATCTCGAGGTTAGTCCTCGACTCGTTTCCATTCGACTTCTCTGCGACCGGTTCGTTCTCGCGGGTGATTTCCCGGGATGGATCGGGTTCAATTCTACTTGGTGCGCAACTTTGGTTCTATAACTGAGCCATTGCCGCATGTTGAGCTTGTAACATTTCTAAGATCATCCGTAAATTGATCCCGTCTTCTCCATTTCTTTTGCATTTCCGATCGGGATCCACCGCGGATGTTACCTTTTGAAGCTTCGAACCAGTTACGAGGAGAAAAGCAAGCTCTTTAGGACAACAAGAACTCCAAGTGCCGTCCACATCAACCCTTATTTTTGGATCTTCATCCTCAAAAGGATAAAGATCTTCCACAAACGCACCCGAAAGAGGAAGCGATGTTGCTGATAAGATCAAGAAAACTCTTGCTATGCTTGACCTCTCCGGATCCAAGAACTCTACTGTGAAGGAAGATGATGATGATTCAAGTGATGGATCCTCCCCACTTACACCGCATATAGTGAGCCATTCGAGAATCAGTCTGTGTGACAATCCATGCTACTCCCCATCATATACAACAATCATACAAGCCATGGTGACAAACACTTCATCTGTGGAAGAGCAGTTGGCAAACTTGACGAAAGCAATCGATGGCTTGACCAAGTGCATGCAAAATCAAGATGCTATAATTGACAAGCTAACAGACAGGGTGAGAATCTTGATGGAAGAAGAATCCACCCATGCACCTGGCAAGCTCCCAGAAGTTCCAGAGATTGATTCTCCCCCAAGATGAGTAACATCCGCTAAGGCTAACCCTATCTCATCTGAAGGGATGATTCCCATTGATAGACTGAAGGAGTTCATTGAATGAACTATTAAGAATAAGTATGAAGTTGCTGCCAAGTCCTCCCTTACATATGCAAAGTTGTACACTGCAAGGATCGATATGTTGAAGATGCCTGCTGGCTATCAGCCTCTAAAGTTTCAACAGTTTGATTATAAAGGCAATCCAAATCAAGATGTGGCACACTTTGTTGAGACATGCAACAACACTGGGAATTATGGTGATTACCTCGTCAAGCAGTTTGTCCGCTCGCTAAAAGAAAATGCTTTTGATTGGTATACAGAGCTCAAGGTGGAATCTATTAATAGTTGGGATCAACTAGAGCAAGAGTTCCTCAATCGCTTTTATAGCACAAGGCACACTCTGAGCATGGTGGAACTCACAAATATTGTCAACGGAAGGGTGAACCCGTTATTGAATTTATCAATTGTTGGAGGAATGCAAACCTCAATTGTAAATATAGGCTTAGTGAAGCTTCTGGCATTGAAATGTGCATCCAAGGCATGCATTGGGGATTGGCGCTTCATCTTGCAAGGAATCAAGCCTAGCACATTTGAAGAACTTGAAACTCATGCCCATGACATGGAATTGAGCATGGCTTCCGCTGGAAATGAAACGCTGCCCATTTATGAACCTCGTATAGGGAACGACAAGCAAGAAGTCAGAAAGTGGGCCAAGTTCGTACCCAAGTCTGAAAGCAAAAAAGCTATGAATGTGAACACATCACCTTTGAAGTTCACGATGAAGGGGAGCAAGAAGAAGAGTATGAAATCCACTTCTTTTCAAGATAAGCCAAGTGGAATGTTGACTCTAAAAGAAATGCAAGAGAAAGAGTACCCATTTCTATATTCTGATGTGCCAGCTATTTTTGAAGAACTCCTCGAGTTAGATCTCATTGAGCTTCTGGAGATGAAGCGGCCAAATGAAGCTGGGAAAACTGATGACCCAAATTACTACAAATATCATAGACTTGTGAGCCACCCTCTGGAGAAGTGCTTTGTCTTTAAGGACAAAGTTATGGACTTGGCTCGTAAAAAGAAGATCGTGCTTGAAGATGAGAAAGCAAGCGCAAACCAAGTCTCCATCACATTTGGTTCATTCAATCCAGATGAATTATGTAGTTTTAAAGAAAGTAAAGATGAAGAATTACTGGAGAAAAACAAAGTTGAAGACGATCAACCTGATTATGATGAAGGTTGGACGTTGTGACTCGTTGTAGGCGCCACAAAAGGAGCCCACAAAAAGGATCAATGGAACAACCAACAAGGAAAATGATGGTGAAAAAACCAAGGAGATAGAATCCAGTTAAGCATTTAAAGAAAGAAAAAGTGGAGGTGCACCACCCTAAAAAGCCACGACATCCAGTGACCTTAGAGGATTTCTTGCCATGTTGGTTTCACATGAAGATTTCCCGTGATGGTATTGAGGCCTCTTGTTGCAAGGCTAATAAAGGGGAAGAAAAGAGTGATGACCTACCATTGGCACCATCTTCCAAAAATCTCATCGAGTCTATTCCTCGAGAAGTTAACGCATGCGAGGAAAAAGTTACGTTCACAAATGACGACCTTCTACTAGGCGACACTCTTCATAACCGCGCTTTGTACCTGGTTGGCTATATGCATGATGAAAGGGTAAATCAAATTTTGGTTGATAGAGGATCTTCAGTGAACATCTTGCCAATTCGCACTATGAAAGAACTTGGTATTCCCATGAACAAACTCTCGGAAAGTCGTGTGATGATCCAAGGACACCAAGGAGGGCAAATAGCCATATGTACGATCAGTTTGAGAATCACCATTGAAGATATGCAATCAAGTGCATGGCTGCATGTGACATCCAGTACCCAGGCGTCAAATGACCATGATGCAACAGTGGGGTGCAACACTTCAGGAGGTTGATGAATAAAATTCACATGGAATTGACAAGCCTTGCATCTTCGAGCGTAGTCCAAGCAATATTTTACCATCATTGACCTATAATATCCCATCTTTATATGAAAGAGGAGCTTCAGTCCACACTAGTGTGACCTACATACCCCAGAATGTGCTTCTTGTAGAGCTTGGAGTGCTTCTTCTTCCCATAAGCATCGGAACAGTACTCCCTCGAATGAATTTCTTTATAGAGTATCTTTGTAGTAAAGGCAGCGAGGTGCACGACGACGGATTTGATTCCTTCTCCTCAGATTTTCTAGAAGTATCTCATAGCTTAAGTAGTCGATAATAGGCTATCGCCATTCTTCTTTCTCGATTTCAGAAACAATGACAAGATGATTGAGTTCATTTTCTTCACCTTCAGCCTCATTAGGTGGTACTACCCATTTTTTCTACAATAACTTGCGCTTGATCAGGCAGGGTTAGCGACAAAGCTAGGGAAGCTAAAGCATTAACCTTCTTGTTTTCATTCTTTGGCACATGTTGAATAGTCACGTCACCGACCCACTCCATTAATTTTTTAGCATAATTTTGATATAGGCGTAGTTCAAGTTTCTTGACCTCATAACTACCTAAAAGCTGGTTGATCACCAACTGAGAGTCACCAAAGACTTGCAATTGCAACCGCTTCATTTCGACAGCCATTTCAAGCCCAAGTATTAGTTCTTGATACTCAATAACGTTGTTAGAGCAGAATTGCGTCAACATAAAAGAGTAGAGCAGAACTTTACCTTGAGAAGTGATAAATACTACACCAGCTCCTCCGAGATGTGCAGCACCATCAAAGTACGTCTTCCATTGAGGTTTAAGTTCAATGACCATTGCGTCCTCATCAGGTAGTTCGTCAGTTAGCTCCCAATCATCAGGTATAGGGTGATCTGCCAGGAAATCCGCTAACGCTTGTCCTTTTATGGTCTTTTGAGGGATGTACACAATTTCAAATTTTTGAAACTAGAGGTACCATCTTGCTAGTCGATCACTAAGGATAGGTTTTTACATCATGAACTTGATGGGATTTGCTCTAGCAACCAAACGAATGACATAAGCTCGAAAGTAGTTCTTCAACTTTTTGATTGAGAAGACTAGTGCCAAACATAAAATGTTTGTTTGGCGAATAATTCGGCTCATTTGGTGTCATCATCCTACTCAAGTATTAAAGGGAGTTTTCTTTCCCTTCACTATTTTCTTGGGCCAACAGCGCTCCAATAGACCTTTCTTGTGCTGAAATATATAGTATCAACGACTTTCCAAGTATATGGGCTGCCAAAACTGGAAGCTTCATCAAGTAAGCTTTGATACTTTCAAAGACATTGCTACAAGCTTTGTCCCACTTGAAGGAACGCCTTTCTTCATGAGGCGGCTGAATGGTTGTCACCTCCCAGCTAGGTTTGAGATGAATCTCCTAAGGTATGCTAGCTTTCCTTGAAGACTTTTCAATTAATGAATATCCTGAGGCTCAGGCATTTTCAAAATGGCATCTACTTTGGCTTGATCAATTTTGATCCCTCGATATCGGACAATGAAACCAAGGAACTTTCCAGAAGTAACTCCAAAGGCATATTTTAATGGATTTATCCTAAATTGGTACCTCCGGAGCAACTCAAACACCATTCTCAAGTCTTTCAAGTGGTCGCTCTTCTTTTTTGATTTTATCACCAAGTCGTCAACATAGCATTCAATATTCTTATGGAAAAGATCATCAAAAATATTCTGCATAGCCCTTTATTAAGTAGCACCAACGTCCTTTAAGCCAAAATTCATTACCTTGATGCAATAAATACCCTTGGGGGTACAGAATGCAGTAAGCTCTTCATCTTTTGGCGCCATGCGAATTTGGTTATAGCCCGACGAACCGTCCATAAATGATATTTCTTCGTACCCTGTAGTAGCATCGATCATCAGCTCTGGAATTGGAAGCGGGAATTCATCTTTCCGACAAGCATTGTTGAGATCCTTGAAGTCAACGCATACTCGAATCTGGCTATTTTTCTTCCTTACATGGGCAATACTTGAAACCCATGTTGGGTATTTAACTTCACGAATAAAGCCAGCTTTGATGAGTTTGTTAACTTCGGTTTCAATCAAGGGAACCAAATCTCGCCTAAAGTTCCTTTGAGCTTATTTAACAGGGTGAGCAACATTCTTGACTGCAAGCTGATGGACTGCTACTTTCGGGTCCAAGCCAGGAATCTCTTTGTAATTCCAAGAAAATACATCCATGAACTCCTTGAGTAACTCAATATAAGTGCTTTCTTCATCAACTTCTAGTAAAGCACTTAGGTAGGTGGGTCTTGGTTTTTCATCAAGGTTAACTTCTTTTAAGGCATCAGCTATGGTCTTCACCCCTTCTTCAAGTTCAGGTGGAGCATCCTTTACATCTTCATCTTCTTCAGGGTCCCCATCATTGAAGGATATGTGATAACACAGTGAAACATCCTCCAATTCTTCATCATCCTCCATTAGAGATGGAACACCATTCATGCCTTGTACAGTAACATGATATGAAGAACCCATACTTTTTTCATCTTTGTTACGTTCCTTAGTGTATACCAGCATATGGCTTTACCTTCAGTACTTGTTTACATGAAACCACAAGTTTTGTTTGTCACCTCATTTTAGAAGGAACCAAACTTTGGAAATCCTTAGAGATCTTCTGGATTTTGGGCGAAGCGGGTGTTCTTATGCTTTGATAATCTCTCTTGAACTTGTTCCCCTTCTTTAATGGAATCTATCAAATATGAAAGTCCTCACAGTTGATTTTCCAAGTTGATCAAAGACTGAAGGTCTGTTAGAAGCGGCTAATTCATATTCTACGGTGATGTAATTATTGCTTGCCCTTCTTGTGGAGATGCAAATTGGTGATGGTTTCTTGTACCCTAAACCTTCACGTGGTTTGTTAGTGTCGCGCTCCCCTCTTTCCTTCCCTTTTGGATCGGTCAGGGTATTTGACATTATTGGGACAACTCATTTCCTTTTGGGAAAATGATAAGGAATTGAAGAGTCGCCACCTAACGATTTTAAGGTGTGTTAGGGATCCTATTAAGGGTCACAATAACACTAATTGGATAACCAGAGATTGGGTAAGGGCTTGAAATTACTCCAAGGGGAAGGTGTTAGGCACCCCTCAAAGTCCACAACTGTGGTTCCCGGCCAAACAAGCTTTGTGAATTTTAAAACAGGTAGCACATAAGCAATAAAAACACATAGGTAAACAAGTAAAGATTTTGAGAAGATTCGTAGTCTAAGCACACATATGTGCTAAAGATTAAAAATGTTAGAGTCTAGGCACACATATAAAGTTTTGAAAGAGTTATGATCTAAACACACATATGTAAGGGATATGGGGTCCTAGGTTGTTTATCCTATATGATCACATCAGTACAATGCCCGGTAATCACTCCTCAGAAAAGGGGCTACACGTTGCATTAGCGCACCAAATACAATATCCATATCTACCCTTTCCCACCCCTTAGCTATTATTAAAGTGAGTGTTGTTTACAATCTCTATGCATGCTGTTACTCGTCCCTGCTTAATGGCCCTGGAGGAATTTAGGACCTCTACCTATAGGAAGTTCTAGACGGACCCCTAAGGTTGAAAAGGAGAAAATACTAGGCGACAAGCAAGAATAAATAGGACCTTAGCAAATAAAAACAGGAAAGAAGTAATTAAAGAGGCTCAGGTTTACCTCCACAAATATTGCATGTAAACAGCACGTCTCAAACACAAATAATGACAGTATTATTAAGCAAGATCCTAAAACATGATGTCTAAGTGAATATCAATACACAGAAGATATGCAGTTTCAATTTTATAAACCTAGAAGCAGGACCTAATCAGTTTGCCTACTGATTTTAAAACCTGTGTCTTTAAACGGGAAACACAACCAAGCAGTGTTCCAGCTTTAACAGAGATTGGCTACCTAAGGCTTGCCTAGGCGTAGGATTGTGCATAATAATTACTAGAATTGTTAAATACAGTTCAGAAGTTGTTTTCCCTAAAAGCATGTTGTTCTAGGTGATACGATTATGCAGAGATTGTTACTAGTTTTATTAAAAGCAAGACAATTAGATGTGCCATTGTTTCTACCTTTTTCGTGAGTCAGTAGTTAAACTACGTGTGGTTAAGCAGATGTAAGCGAAATCCTAGAGCATGGTATCTAATATGCACATATAAATGCAGGATGGTTAAGACATAATTTCAGGATACACAGAGTTCCTAAAGGAATGATTTCTAAAATGCACAAAGAGTTATAGGGTGATGGAGACATGATTTTGAATGCACCGGAGTAACAGCTTTTATGTTAACGTTGATTATTGTCCTAGGAGCAGGATTTCTAAGAGATAAACATAAAGCATAGAAGAGATGCTGAAACAGTAGACATGAAGTCCTAGGAACATGGTATCTAGTGCAATTCTTGGCATGGTTTGAATGAACATGCTGGTCCTTAAACATGGATTCTAATGCAAATAGAAAAAATGTAAAGCTTAAAACATGATTTCTACCCGATGATGTTAACAGAACTATACGGCTACCCTCCCCACTTCACTAGCCATCCCCAATATCTGTTTAAAAATAATTATTACAGACCAGCTGAGTAAATTACATAAATAGATACCGGAAAAGAAGAAGTTAAATTATAGGGAGCCTGAAAAACTGGCCCAGATTCCCAGAACCTCAAGTGCCCAAATGTTTCATAGCCTTTCTCATATCCGGGTGTGTCAGAGTTCCGTAAGGACCTCAAGGGATCCCGGGCAAAGCTCACACCTAGATTTCATAACCATAATTGAGTAGATGCAATGTGGAAGGGCCAGCCCCAGTGCATCAGAGGTCAGAGGAATCTCACAGGAATCCCAAGGCAGTCATACACTAGAGAGGCAGAACCTAAGAACCTAAGAGTAGAGTGAGAGTGCGTGACGTAGTTTTGAAAAGGTTTTAATAGGAAAGACAGTGTTTGAAAAAGACTTAGTTGAAACAGTTTTATAAAATAGGAGAGTTGTTTAGTAAAAAAAAGTTTTTTGACAAGAGTAGGACAATTAACAAACATTAGACTAATCACAACACAAACAAATTCAGCACATCCAAATCACAGTCCTTCATACAGGGGTGATTGGAATTGGGGACACATAGAGCACATAGTATACATGAGCATAGAAGTTTTTGTAGGGGGTTTATGGGGATTAGGGGATAGCTAATTGTATCAACACAACATGAATTTTAGAATCAATACAGAATCAGACAACTTAGGATACAAATTGCTTTGCAAAGAAAGGTTCATACTAGAAACTAGGTAAACATAAGATAGAGCAGAGTCACATTAGGACATACTACAAGGGGGTAACATATTAATAAGCATAATGATCCTAAAGGGGAGTGGGACATAATATAATATGCTAGATGAACAATGATGTATACATGTTAATTACATGTTGAACAACAAAACCATAAATAGAAACAAATAAGAAACATGATGAACTAAAGCAGTAAAAGAAACATGTTGGTTTTGGGACTTGAATTGAAATCAGAATGTACCAGTAGAGAGATAGTAAACACAAAGCGAAGAATAGGAGAGCACAATAATTAGCCTTGGCTTGCAGTCGACTAATTCAGAATAGTAGTAAGTAACAAAGAAAGAAAAAGAGCAGAAAAGCTTTGAGTATGAGAGAGAGTTTTTGAACTAAATGTGTTCGTGTGTTAATGAGATTAGAAAAATGTATATATATAGCAGTTGAAAGATAGGTAAATAAGCCAAGAATCAATTGTTCAGTAATTGTAGAACTACATAATCAGTTAGGAGTAAAATCAGACAAGACTTCCCTTAATTAAGGGAGTAATTTACCAACGGTAAAGAGCATGTAACAATTAATGAAATAATTCAAACAATATAGGTACAGAACGGTAATTAGGGATAGATACACAAAGGTCTAATTAAGGAAATAGAAGTAATAATCAATAAATAATATGGTTAATCACATAATATGGCAAGAAATACTTTAAAGGTTGTGAAAATAGGAAAAATAGCCGGAAATTCGTATAGGAGAATCAACATAGTAAATCAAGGATTCAAGAATCGAAAAATAGTACTGATTTTAAGGGGAAATAATATAAACTTCCATGAATAACCAAAATAAACAGAGTATAAACAGAAGGAATCATGTCTGAAACCCTAATAGGGCACAATAGGGTAAAAAATCACAAAAACTCTAATTAAATGAAGTAGCATTCATGAGAATCAAACACACAGCAAAAATAGAATGAACAACAGCAAGGACGAACTCAGAATCCAAACCTAATGCTTAAAAATTAGGGGTTTTCGACATAACTAGTTAGGGTTAAGGGAGATCTTAACTAAAATCGTTTAAACATATAAAAATCAGAGAATAACACTTAAAAATCAGAGAAAATCTTCTTATAAAAAAGTTCCAGAATCCTATTTAGGAAAATGAAGCGACGCTTTGAAAATAGGAAAGTTTTCATAAAAAATATGAGACTAAGCTCTATCTCCATACCTGCATGAGGCTAAGCTCTACAGGTTGGCTATATTTCAGCCCATGATGCAATAATATGATGCCAACAAGACAAAGCTTAGTCTTGCAAAGTGGAGGGCAGAGCTTAGCCCGAAAGAAGAGCAAAGTAGATAATGTTGGAGAGACAACGCTTAGTCTCGATGAAAAGAATGTAAATTGGAGGCAAAACTTAGCCTCATGCGGGTATGGAGACAAAGCTTAGTCTCATGTAAATAAAGGCAGAGATTTGCCTTGTGCGAATGTGGAGGTAGAGCTTAACCTCATGCAAGGTGGAGACAGAGCTTAGTCTCATGCGAGATGCGGGACAAGGCTTAGTCCCATGCAAATGTAGGTAGAGACTAGCCTTATGCAAAAGGAAGGAAGAGATTAGCCTTTTGCAGATGGGGGAGGTAGAGCTTAACCTCATGCAGGATGAAGGCAGAGCTTAGCCTTATGCAAGGGAAGGCAACATTTAGCCTTATGCAGAAAGTAGAATGAATAGCAGATAATAGCAGAATTTCGTAGCTGGTAGCAGATTTTGATAACGCGATTGTTGTGAGCATTGTGACTTTGCGGCATGTCTATCCTTTGTCCCTGCATCTAAAGAAAAATCATGAGTTTTGTAGACGGGGAAGGTTGATTCGTGTCTCCGCTGGCTTTACTTGCTTCGATCTGCTTGGTCTGATGATTCTGTTTGTGTCATCCGGGTAGTGTTTGCTAAACAGAGCTATATTTTAAAACGTGCATAATTTTATTAAGACATAGTAAAATAATATATTTTGAGAAATTTAGATAAACCGATGACCATGACATGGTTCAAGACATTGCAACCACTCATGCTACAGAATTTTGAGGTTCCTCCTCAAAATTCTACCCCCAGTTAGATGGTTGACGATCCTGACCGTTGTACATGCTGCGATCGGCTGAACATGCTCTGCAATTTTGAGGGTCCTCCTCAAAATTCTGCCTCAGTTTCCAATTGCGGGGGAAATGAGATTATTATTGAATTATGACCGAACCCATGGGGATGCCTACGTATCCGCTCTTAAACAGGAATCAGGTCGGGCGTAGTTCAGTTTACATCATTGAATAAAGGCATAGAAAGTTACACATAATATCGTTTGACTGCATCTCAATTGATTGTCTTTGGCCAAAGTTGTCCGTCCATTTCTGCATGTATGAGAGCTCCTCCTGTCAATACTCGGTGAACCACATACGGACCTTGCCAGTTGGGAGAAAATTTCCCTTTGGTTTCGTCTTGATGTGGAAAAATCTTCTTTAACACCAACTGCCCCGGAGTGAACTGTCTTGGTTTGACTCTCTTCTTGAAGGCTCTGGACATTCTATTCTGATAAAGTTTACCATGACATATTGCATTCATAATTTTCCCATCTATGAGGGCCAACTGATCGCAGCGGCCTTTTATCCATTCTGCATCGCTGAGCTTAGCTTGTTTTATGATTCTTAAGGAAGGGATCTCCACTCGACATGGATAACAGCTTCTGTACCATAAACCAGTAAATAAGGAGTTGCCCCGGTTGATGTGCGGACTGTGGTGCGGTATCCCAGTAAGGCGAATCATAATTTTCATGCCACTGTTTGTGATTTTCTATCATCTTTCTCAATATCTTTTTGATGTTCTTGTTGGCGGCTTCCACAACTCCATTCATCTGTGGTCTATAGGCTGTGGAATTCTTGTGCTTGATTTTTAAAGTCTCGTACATGGCTTTCATCATATCACTATTGAGATTGGAGCCGTTGTCGGTGATGATTGACTCCGGAACCCCGAACCGACAAATGATACGGTCGCGGACAAAGTCTTCCACGACTTTCTTAGTCACTACTTTGTAGGACGCTGCTTCGACCCACTTGGTGAAATAATCAATAGCTACTAAGATGAATATGTGTCCATTTAAGGCTGTGGGCTCGATTGGTACAATAACGTCCATTCCCCAAGCGATGAACGGGCAAGGTAATCTTGTTTCTTTGAGGTCATTTGGGGGTACCTTTATCATATCTACATGTACCTGACATTGATAGATTTTCCAGACATATTGGATGCAGTCTGTTTCCATGGTCATCCAGAAGTAAACGGATTTGAGTATTTTCTTTGATAAGACAAAACCATTCATGTGTGGGCCACAGGTCCCAACATGTATCTCTTCAAGTAGTCTGGAGGCTTCCTTTGCATCGACACATCTTAATAGTCCCAAGTCAGGAGTCCTTCTATAAAGGTTTCCTCTGCTGAGAAAGAAATTGTTGGAAAATCTCCGGAGCGTGCGTTTCTGAGTGTGATTTGCAAGCTCTGGGTACTCTCCCTTTGACAAATATTCCCTGATGTCGTGGAACCATGGTCTCCCGTCTGCTTCTTCTGCAATGTGGGAACAGTATGCCAGTTGGCTATGGATCTTTACTGGAATAGGATCAATGAAGTTCGTATCTGGGTGTTGTATCATGGATGATAGAGTGTCCAATGCATCGGCAAAATCGTTCTGAACTCCGGGGACGTGCCAAAATTCTGTCTTTGTGAACCTTTTCCTCAATTCCTTTACATGGTGCAGATATGGCAATATCTTGGAATTCTTGGTAGCCCATTCTCCTTGTACTTGGTGTATTAGCAAATCTAAGTCACCAATTACTAGCAACTCCTAGACATTCATGTCAATGGCCATATTGATCCCTAAGATGCAGGCCTCAAACTCTGCCATATTGCTGGTACAGAGAAATGAGTTTGGCAGATACCGAGTAGTGTTGACCTGTTTCCGATATCAGGACAGCTCCAATGCCGACTCCTTTGAAATTGGCTGCTCCGTCGAAGAACATTCTCCACGCGTCATAGGATTCTGCAATGTCTTCCCCTATGAATGACACTTCTTTATCGGGAAAATATGTTTTCAGGGGTTCGTATTCTCCTCCCATGGGATTCTCGGCAAGATGATCTTCTAGTGCTTTCTCCTTGACCGCTTTCTAAGTCACATAGACAATGTTGGAATCACTCAGCATGATTTTCCATTTGGCCAGCTTGCCAGTGGGCATGGGCTTCTAAAAGATATATTTCAAGGGATCCATCCTTGATATGAGATACGTTGTGTAGGGACATAAGTAATGCCTCAGCTTCTGGGCTACCCAGGTTGGAGCATAGCAGGTACATTCCAGTAGAGAATACCGTGCCTCACGTGGAGTGAACTTCTTACTCATATAATAAATAGCCTGTTCCTTTCTTCCTGTCTCGTCGTGCTACCCTAGAATGCAGCCAAAAGCTCCATTTAATACCGCAAGGTAGAGTAGCAAGGGTCTACCTGGCTCTGGCGGGACCAAGACTGGTGATGTTGACAAGTATTCCTTGATTCTGTCGAAAGCTTTCTGACAATCATTGGTCCATTTGGTCGTAGCATCTTTCTTCAACATCTTGAAGATTGGTTCACATATAACTGTGGACTGGGATTTCAATCGGCTGATGTAGTTAAGGCGTCCCAGGAAACTCATCACATCTTTCTTGTTCTTTGGCGGTGACAATTCTTGGATGGATTTGACCTTTGATGGATCCAGTTCTATTCCTCGGCGGCTGACGATGAACCCAAGCAATTTCCCAGCAGGAACTCTGAATGTACACTTTGCAGGGTTTAACTTCAAGTTGTACTTTCGCAGCCTGTCGAAGAATTTTCTCAAACCTGCTGTATGGTCGGTGGCTCTCTTGGACTTGATGATGACATCATTCAGATACACCTCAATTTCTTTATGTATCATATCATGGAATATAGTGGTCATAGCTCTCATATAGGTGTCCCCGACATTCTTTAGGCCGAATGGCATCATCTTGTAACAATATACTCCTCACGGCGTAATGAAAGCTGTTTTTTCAGCGTCTTATTCGTCCATCCAAATTGAAGGTAACCAACAAAGCAATCCACGAATAACTAGAGTTCATGTTTTGCACAATTGTCAATCAAGATGTGTATGTTCGGGAGAGGAAAATCATCCTTCGGACTGGCCCAATTTAGATCCCGGTGGTCGACACAAACTCTGACCTTTCCATCTTTCTTGGGTACTGGCACGATGTTGGCTAACCATTTCGGATATTCAACTACCCTGAGAACCTTGGCATTGATTTGCTTGGTAACTTCCTCTTTGATTTTCAGACTCATATCATGCTTGAATTTTCTGAGCTTCTACTTTACCGGCGGGCACATTGGATTGGTTGGTAACCTGTGAGCCACAATGGATGTACTTAGACCAGTCATGTCATCGTACGGCCATGAAAATATGTCTTCATACTCCTTCAAGAATTATGTGTATTCCACTTTCTCTGATGGCGATAGATGAATGATGATGCGAGTTTCCTTGACAGTTTCTGAATCTCCCAGGTTGACTATCTCGGTTTCATCCAGATTGGACTTAGGTCTATTTTCAAAATCCTCAACTTCTCTGATAGTTTCATCGGGTATGGTATCTTCTTCCTCTGAATCACTGTCCTTTTGTTGCATTGTCTCATTGCATGTCACAATCATTGGTTCATCAAGACAGGAAATAGTAATACTGTAAGATAAAATAACGAGAGAAAATGATAATAAATGAATACAAATTCATTGAAACATAAAAGTGATTTTAAGTGTTTTTGGAACATTGGAGATTTTATTGAAAAATACTAAAAATGGAAAAGGCGAAAAGGAAATCATTAGCAAAAATGAAATAAACAATGCTTGTTCAGCCTTGCTACCCCGGGACTCGTTGGGCCCTGGATGGTCTGACAATCCAATTCTTGAGGAATGATCCCTTACTCACAGCTTGGATGGTCGGGCCTTCCTCCTCATCCTCCTCAACAATAAAACAATAGTCTATGTCACCGTCTTCCAGGAATAGATCCTTCAAAGCTGCTAGAGTTTCTTCTTCTTCTGACCCCCATATGATATCAACTTGTTGGAAGGTCTGCTCCAAATGCAGTATCGGCTGCTCTAATGGATAGTAGGGACCGCTCCATAGTGGAGAACAGTCTTCGTACTCCTGCCAAGTGTATTTGTATCCCAGCCCAAAAGTGGTGCCATGGTGCTTCAACTGTATTGGTTTGGAAATCCTCTGAAGATTTTTCCCGAGTCCTCTGCCAGGCTCGTATACTCTCCAATTCAGTATGCTTTTTATCTTACTGTCCCACCATTTGTCTTTATCCACTGAATTGACTCGTTCAACGTGGTAGTAGGTTTCTCCACCCAGCCTTCTTTTACCTTCAATCATCGGGATGGTCTGGCGAACACAGATAGGGTTCCTTCCGTCTCCATGGATGATCACTTACTGGTGGTTCCATTCAAATTTACCACCTGATGCAATGTTGATTCTACAGCCCTGGAGGCATGTATCCATGGGCGTCCCAACCACAGATTATACGATGCTGATATGTCTATCACCTGAAATTCAATTTCGAACCATGTAGGTCCCATCTGCAGACAAATACTGATTTCGCCGATGGTAGACCTTTGAGAACCGTCGAAAGCCTTTACATTCATAGATCCTTCTTTGATCTCGTGTAGTCCCATTCCCAATTTCTTGAGTGTTGTCAGCGGATAGATGTTGAGGCTGGATCCACCGTCAATCAGAATCCTGGTGATGAAGTAGTCCTCGCATTGCACAGTGATGTGCAGTGGTTTGTTATAACTTAGCCCTTCAAGCAGCAGCTCGTCCTCATGGAAAGTGATCTTGTGACTCTCTAGTACTTGACCTACCATATTGGCCATTTCTCCACTAGGTATGTTATTTGGCACATATGCTTCGTTCAACACTTTCATCAAAGCATTCCTGTGTGTCTCCGAATTCTGCAGCAATGACATAATGGATATCTGGGCTGGAGTTTTGTTCAGCTGATCGATGAATGAGTATTCCCTGGCCTACACCTTTCTCCAAAGATCATCTGGGACTGTCTCAATGACGGGTGGCCTGTTGGAAGCATTCTTGCTAGACTCTGCCAAGTGTTTAGGTGTATAGACCCTGCCGGTCCTTTTCATCCCCTGTGCAGTACCAGCTTCCTCTATCTTGACTTTACCTTTCCTTCTCGCTTCAGCCGTGTAATCCCAAGGTACAACCTTGTCGTTGAAAGGTGGCATGGTTGACACTGTCACTGTGATTGGTGCAGCTACTTTCACTTCAAATGGAATGGGTGCCTTAGCGGGTGGCATAACTTCAACCTCGAATGGAAAATGTGTGTTTGCAGGTGGTGTCGTTTCAAACTTGAATGGGAGTGACGCAGTTACCTCGACGTCTCCGGATGGCTGAATCTGTACTATGATGGGATTAAGAGTGACTGTTGGCTTCTTTGGGTCATCACCTTCTATGATTAACCCGATTGACCCCTCTGGGTCCCAATCTTCTTCTATCTCTATCATGTTGACACCCATATGGTCCGGAAGCGGATTGTTGCGAACATTGGGAGCAGCTTCTTTTGCCTAGATGACCTTGTTATCAATCATAGACTGGATCTTATATTTTAAGAGCGACATTCATCAATTGTATGCCCCTGAACCACAAGACTCCACAAGTGATCCACAAGACTCCACTTGTGGAGCGTAGAAAGTGTTGTGTTGGTGCTGTGGTGGGATAATTAGTTTTTTCGGTGGAGTTGTATGATGATGATTTGTGGGAGGTTTCTGTTTGTTTGGGGTGTTCTGAGGAGGTATGGGATTTTGAATGACATATGGGACACTGAGTGAGAAGGATAAATCTGCCAAGTTCCGGACAAGCTCAAGCTCCCCTTGGAGTTTCAACAACCTTTGCTCGTGTTGTGACATAGCATCATTCTAAACCTGAGTGCCTTGATTTTTAGTGGCTTCTGTTCGTTCAACTGTCGTTGTGTTTTCTTGTCTGATGTTGCTCAAATCTTCCATTTTGCCTTTGCCTTTGCCTTTAAGTGGATTAGGAGGTGGAGGCTCCCTGGATCTTGTGTGATATGATGATGATGCCAGAATGCACGAACCAACCTTTGGGGAGGGGAATAATCAAAAGAGAAACAAAAAAAAAGGTAGCCAACTCAGTGAGGATCATGAGAAAATATTGCAGTATTTAAATACATAGTGTAGGAATAAAAGCGTGTACGAATTTGGGAGCCTCATTGTGCTAGAGGTAGGCCTAGCGACAAGTTGATTTTGGGGAACTTAGATGCAAAAATGCCTCATTTCACTAATGTAAAATAGACGAGTCCAAAACGACACTAAAATAATGAGTAGGAAATAAATTCACTAATGGAACTTGCCCTTATTACACTGGTAAAAGCAATGAAAAGGAAACCTAGACTACTTAGTCCTCGAAGGTCCTTCCCTATGCTTGGCCTTCTTGGTTCTATCAATCAGGTTCCCCAGGTCGTGCATGCCCAATAGCAGCTATACCCTTGCTAGATGCCCTCCTTCGTTTCCCTCAGCATTCTGGCAGTCGGCAACCCTTTTTCTTGTCTTTGCTTCTAGCTCCATCAGAAACTGCTCCAAATATTCCACCCTTTCACTAGATTTGATGGCCCTTTCCTTCCACTCATCCATCAGTTCCATATTGTTCTTGTGTTGCTCCAGATGCTCGGCCTCGGATTCACGAAGCCTTTTGCGCAGATTATTGTATTTCACCTGAACCTCAGCCGCTTCGTCTATGACCCTATTTCTACTTATGCATGGCTCAACTATCCCTGCTATGCTGTCTTCCAACCATGATAGGTAAAAGAGTATATTCCCTGCATGGTATCTGTCGGGCTCGATGGTGTCCCTTTCTACGATAAACTTCAGATGCCACAGATGCTGAGCTTCACATTTGTACGGGATATCGTCATCCTGAAAATCTGCCCTGTAATGACTCATTTTGGAGACTTGCGGTATAACTTGCTTTCTACCCACCTGTCTCATGACCCTGATGGGAACATAGGGATATATGCCCCTTAAACCAAAGAACAACCCGGTGCGGAGCGTCCCTCGATCTGATGGTGAATTCACTCATAGGGAACCATTCGAACATCCATTGAACCTGGTCCTCGGTGAAATCATCAAAAAACATCGCCCATTCTGTAGCATTTTCCGGTTGAGCGAACCTATCAGGGATGTAGGTCATCCTCTTAGGATGGTGGAAGGCTATATGATCATTCCACGCCCTTCGTGGAAATTCCTGACGATATTGGCCTCTCTGGAGATGCTCCAATAACCAAACCTGTAGTAGCAGATTGCAACCCTCAAAGTGTTTGGCCCCCTTCTAGCAGTGGTCCAAGGCTCGGTATAAGTCTGCTATGATCATAGGGACAATGGTATATGTTTTCCCTTCGATCCCTTCCATTAAGGTTTTGGCTACAATAGCCAGTCTAGTGTGAATCTGGTCTCTTTTACTTGGAAGCACCATCAGACCCAGGAAGCAAACGTCGAACATGAAAACCCTGCGGTGAATGTGACCCAAGGAAGTAATAGAGAATTCATCGTGGAAGATACGATAGGATTTGCTATGGTTATATCGTTCATAGAGATAGTCAAAAGGTATGTAGGACTATGTCAGGCACTCTAAACCATCGTTCTTCTTCAAACCCATCATTTTCAAGAACCCCCTAGCGGCACGGTTCTCCGAGACCAACAAACCTGGACTGTCCCAAGGTAATCCCGCAATGCCCCATATCTCCTCCAAGAAGGGGGTCATTTCTATGTTGCCAAAACGGAACACAGACCTTTCTCTATCCTAGAACATAGTGGATGCTTCGATCAACATGTTGTTTGGGTGAATATCCAGTAAAGAGGGCAAGTTCCCGAGGACCGTCTTCACATGGTCTTTGTCACTGAGCGGGAGGTCTTCCCACCAATCCAGTAATAGTGGTGGTATTATTTGGACCATTCCAAACCTGGGGACTTTATGCCACATTTTCTGCAAAATAGATAAGGTTAGACCCTTACCCCCGCCAGACTCAACTATTTATACACTTATGATTAGCATGCATGCATTTAGTTCGACAAATAAATGCACAGAACATGACTGCGTCCGTCGGGATTATAAAAAACCCGGTGGACTTTTGGATAAGGCTGTCTTAAAGGGTTATCATGCAGACAACACGTTAACCCAGCTAGGTTTGACCATGATGCATGCACAATATAACAGAGTAAGGTTTCTATGAGGTTTTAGACTGGTACCCTCAAGCGGAGAACTTGAGGGGGAAAGGCACGAAACCATCGACTGCACCACTGATCGACTAGATTTACCACAAATAAGCCTTTCCGAATTTATGGGTGATATAAAATGGAAGGGTGCAAACACTCATCAAGCATTGCTATAGGATTTGTATAGGCACGAG
>ML356004.1:0-91633 GCA_005239505.1 Nicotiana paniculata | reverse complement strand
TGTAACTCCTCCTGTTGTTCCATAATGCACTTCATCATATCCTCGAGCCTTTTCCAGTCATCATCACTGTGTTATTTATTTCTATTAACTTCAAAGGAAAAAGAAGAATCATCAAAGTAAGGGGTTGGGGGAAGATAAGAAATATAAGCACAACCCTGAAAGTGACCATCTTGACCACCACACATATCACACACATTCCACACATAAGATTGAGTTGGTGCACATAACTCGCTCTCGGGAATATTTTGATAATTTTGCTCTGGGTGGTTTCCTCCATAATATGCATAATGAGGATCAAAAGTAGAATTACCAACATAACTCTCATAATTCCATGATGCCATGTTTTAACAAATAAAACTAAAATAAAGAAAATAAAAATCAAATACTAAAAAAAATAAAAACTTAAAACCTAATAATAATATGTACAATTACAGCTACACTTGATAATACCGTTAATTCCCCGGCAACGGCGCCAAAATTTGATCACGCTCAACTATGTCTTGTAGAAGACTAAGCGGGCGTTGCAAATATAATCCTGGGGTATTATGCCCAGAGTCGATCCCACAGGGAATTGACGTATCAAGCACGCTGTTAAAATACTACTCAGCTGTCACCTGATGTTATTTAAATTACTAATACTAAATATTAAAACTAAAGATTAGCTATGTTAAGGTATAAACAATTGTAATAAAAATCTAAGGTTATGGTTTCCCCCGCTGGTGAACTTACTTCTCGGATACTTCGTATAGCTTGATTAGTTATCTCTATCAATCATGAACACTCTATCTACCATAAATCTCTCTCAAGTAATTATGATAATTTACTACACGCACTCTCACAAGTTACGCTAGCTCGATTGAATTATAGTTCACTTTAGATTGCACCCGGGGTATCGTTATCTCTAATCCAACCTCTAAACCCTCGGTTATGACTTTCGTCTATACTCCGGGAGTGATGTTGTTCAAACAACTACCTAAATATGCACTCTCTCTCAAGTAGATACATAATAAATAGGCACATCTAAGTGATGGGCATTCAATTAACTACAACAAGATCATAGTTGAACAAATAGAGATTAATCAACCAATCAAAACTATGTTAATATCACAATAAGTTTATTCCCCTTCGGGTTCCACAAGAAACTAGCTAAACATGTTCATAAGAATCAAATCTAAAATAACTTGCATAATTAAACTACAAAGTAATGAAGAAAATCTGTACAAATCGATGTTTTGCCATCCGTATCTCTTCTAATCTCTTCCATCTTCTTATTTTGTGTTGTTTGGTGTCTATTTATATGTTTAGGGCGAACCCTAACCATGTGGGAGACTTCTATTTCAACCGGGAAACACTTAAATCGTCAAAACTCGGATTTGGCCGAAAGTGGGAACCCGGGCATTTGGGCTCTAACGTACCCCTACGGCCAGGGTAGGCCTGGCGTTTGGGCCCTAACTCCCCCCTAACGTCAGAGGCTTCCTGGCCTTATGCGGTAAACGCCCCCCTAACACCAGGTAGGGTCAGGCTTTAGGGGGAAAATGCCCAGCTATCGCCCTGGTGTCTCCTTTTGCGTATTTTCGACGTATTTGCATCCCTTTAGCTCCGTTTCCATCTCCAATTCACCTACACTTAAAATAAACTCCAGTAAGCACATAACAAGTGTATTTTTATCATTAAAGCACCTCAAATGTAAGGTATATTACATATTAAACTATGCATTCTAGCCTCGCATCAGACCACTATTGAGAGTCACCCACTCTGACTGGCCCCGAATACAATCAACTCCAAGGCTCTTCTAGCACCCATTTTAATGAAGCACATGATTGAGTCACTACCCTACAGCTCACCTATGCATTAAGCAAAATTCTAAATCTTCCAAAGCCTAACCCTGGTCCGATAGGACCAACTTTTGCACACATTCATCAAATCCCATGCACAATTATCATTCTACTCCTTTCCCTTAGTTGTACTAACTTGCCAATATGCCGACAATCCGCAACCCCATGAGAACATAATCCTACAGCCCAACTGCAGGTGGTGGGACTCCCCCACTTAGCCCGAAGCTACTCCTGGCACCACTCTAGACCCTACTGAGATCCTTTCTCCTTTGTTAACATGAATCTTGCTCAACCGATCCGTCCAACTCTTCCAAATCCTCTTGCTAGCACTCCCTAATTACTCAAATTCTCTAGCATCATTCACACATCCTGCCTCCTACCGAAAAACCATTAGAATCCCTCACCGAGACTTGCCAACCACACAACTGCTAACCTACTCACAGGAGGTAACCCACCCGTGGAAATCACCAACTGACACCTTCCAACGACGCTGAAATGCACACTCTCTGCAACATCACTACACCATCCTAAGCCCGTTCTCTTTCACCAACCTTACCAGTCCGTCCGATCTCCATGGACATCTACTAAATGCGCTACAATACATTCTAATTCACTACTATGCTTCCGCTCCCCCCCTTTGGTTAAACTCCCGCTCTATGCGACTGCTCGACTTCCGACTCTTGCACCTGGCCTCCTAGTAATGGAACCACCACCTAGAACTTTTCACATATCTTCCTTCCTCGTATGCTTCCTCCATTCAATATTATTCTCTGAAATTCTTAATCCAGCAGTTCGCCATGACTTCAAACTCTCCGAAGATCATATATCGCGAGCTGCCTTCGTTATTAATACTTATACAATACTGAACCACCACATCTCACAGTCTCTGACAACCGCTTCTTCAATACTTCTTTACAATACTCTGACCCCATGCAACCAAAGAAACCATGGCACTGATGAACTTAACACATTCCATTCGATCAAGGACGACGATAACACATCACAGGTGAATACTCCACTTTACTTGAAAACACCAAGTCTTACTATTTTATCAACCCCAACCGGGCCATCCATAATCCAAATGCCTTTCCTTTGCCGTAACTAAAATACCGAAATCTCGAAATCACACTCTGAGAAGACCTCCCTTCAAACAATTCATCACCCCAACATATGGGAAATCATTCTATCATCATATCGACATCGCGCGATAACCAATCGTAAACATCATCACAACCTGAACATAGCCTCAAAATTCTCAGAAACACCGCAACCAAGCTAAAACAACATAATATTCTTCTATAGGGAAACAACAACAGCCCCAACCAACTACACATGGGAAACATCTCGCACCATATCTGTAGCACCATACCAATTCCTCAAAATCCCTATTCATAGAAAGAGCTTCTTGACGCGTAAGATTGAGTAGGAATAAACTTAGGCATAAGCCTTAAAGGAATCAAATCGCACGATGAGGAATCGAGAAGGGAAGTACTCCTAACAGCCCTGTAGCCTCTCGAAGATAGGTACAGACGTCTCTGAACCAATCCGCAAGACTCTACTAGACTTGCTCATGACTCGTGAGACCTACGGGAACCTAGTGCTCTAATACCATGTTGTCATGACCCGAAATCTATTAAGGTCGTGATGGCGCCGGACACCACCGCCAGGCAAGCCAATCTTTAATTAGTTAAGTTAGATTTTTCCTGTTTTAGCATTTATGAATATCATTACCTTTCACTTTATTACATAATAATTAAATAAAATCCGTTAAGTAAATACAATGTTTTAAATATTCCATTTTAGCAAATATATCCCAACACATCCAAGAACTCGGTGTCACAAGTACATGAGAAAATTCTAAAAAATTCACAAATACTACAAGCTTGTCCGAAATACAAATTGGACAAGGAATTTAAACTGGAAATAAATACAATATGAGGGAGACTCTGTCAGATGCGGATCGCCTCTGGATGATGCAACTCGCATAAGTCTCTAACCAGCCACGTCGCTGTGAAAGTACCTGTACAATAAAAATGCATAGCAAGTGTAGCATGAGTACGAAAACACTGTGCACTCAGTAAGTCGCCCGCCTAACCTTAGAGAGGTAGTGATGAGAGGTCGAATTAGACACTCACTAAGGTCCAACAAATTAATTTAACAGAATATGATCAACACGGTTGTCATGTAAAGGTAGTAAAGAAGCAAATATATTAGACACTGAAGTCCAAGTAAATACTGGAAGTAAATAAGCAGTTACTACTTCCTCATTTCCCCCCAAATATCTTAAATAAATAATTTCTTCTTTGTTTCCCCCCAAATATCTTAAAAACAATTGCTTCTTTATTTTCCCCCAAATATCTTATCACTTCAAAGTCCATGAAAAACATTTAATAATTTAGCATGCGCATACGGGATAAGGACAACCGGCCTGAGCCATCATAATAATGATCTCTGCGCACTGCCGAGGGTCGAACGACCCCTACCATAAGTGCACCTTTCAATAAAATAATCATGTCTATGCACTGCCGATGGTCGAACGGCCCGAACCATAAGTGCATATTTCAATAAAATAATCATATCTATGCGCTGTCGAGGGTCGAATGGCCCGAACCATAAGTGCATCTTTCAATCCGCCGTGGCGTACGGCCCGCTCCCATGAGAGTCGGGGAAATAACACTCCCCCCGCGGAATGTAAATTGCAAAGCGGTCACATGCAGTCATGCACAATCAACAGTCCACCCCGACTACATCGGGAAAATAATTACTCAAGAAAATGACAAATTTCACTTTTAAAAATCACAAAAATAGTATTTAAATCTTCTCTCAAAAATCATTTTCCAAGTTTAATAATATTCAAGAATATAACCTTATCCAGAATACAATTATCCACGGAGGAAATCAATTCTCTTTCTAGATGATTAAGAGAATGAACTCTAGTCTTCTTTAGATATTCAATTACGATTTCTATTATATTAGCAGTCTAATATTACAGGCAGGATCACAGGTAAAACAGGTAAGGCATGCTAGTGTATCCTAGACTACCCGGAGATAGCATAATAATACCTATGCACGGACTCCCATCACCTCGTGCGTACGTAGCCCCCGCAGATAGTAGCACATACTTAATTAGTTCATATAGGGGGACAATTTACCCTCACAAATTCAATAACGACCATACCTACAAGTCATAATACCTGAAATAGAGTTGCTCACGACTTCAAACCGCTGAACGATGCACTAGAGCTCAAAAAAACCGGTTGGGTCGTTACAACTATAACAAAATTTTAATTCACATGGGAGAATTTAAGCACAAGAATTTTCGTCACTTCCCCTGTGGCTCGTAGCCCGATTTAAACATCTCAAATCACATTAAAATGCGAGGATATCGTCCTCAATTCTGAATCACAAGCAACATGTGTATCGTTCCAATTGAAACTTTCCATTTCCTTCCTTTAAATATTTTCTGTTAAATAAAATTATAACATGTAATGATAGACGCAACTATCTCCATATAATCTCTCAATACAAGTATTCACATAAGTAGATTTTTGAGTTACGAAGCTCACTCACGAGTAGAGCATATTAGAAGAATTTTATTAGTTATGCATAACCGTATTAATTATCACTTTATACTAATTAGAGATTGTTCTTGTAATGACACCATTTAATAAAACGACCTCAGCAATACCACGGAAAATATATCATCAGGCTGGGTCTCCACCTCTAGGAATCTAACCTCCACTTTCGACATTCCGACCCCTTTTTCCCTAGCGGGTCATGTAGTTGAGTTGTAACTTCAATGGGGCACGTGGCCTGAGTACACTGATGAATTATGACTCTCCCAAATCTAGAACATTTCCTACCACTAGCCGAAATAAAGTATTATCTTGCCCTGAGTCGCACAAAATTTTTACAATCATAATTGAGTCCTTTAATGAGGCTGGGGACTCACCCTCTGGCTATATGAACTGAAATAGGAGTATGACAGGCTAACTTATCAAACCTAATGGCATATCCTAACACCGTCATGGTGACCTGACCCAACCGTTCAAACCCTATGCGCCATGTATTATGGAGAGTCCGAGAAGAAAATCTTTCAAAAGCATTTATGAGAATTGAGTCAAGTAATTGATGCTGCATTGGCTAGTCATTCTCTTCGCAGGCTTGTCACAAACACCGACGACCAATTTCTTCTTTTACTATGTTAACTCAACACTGCTGAGCTACCCCCTTATTCATATACTTTTCATCATTCTTTTGGGGTAACTCTCATCTCTATTTATGCACAATGATCCCAAAATTAGATATCTATACAGATAAACCTTGGCACGAACCATATAGGCTAGAAGCTTGTCAACAACTATACTTCCTCTGGAGCACCCCAAAATACGCAATCGTGACTTCCACGCTGAGTAAACCTTCTGTAGATTTAAAGTTTGTTATATAACTCCTTTGGTACTGAGGTATAGGGTTATTAAGGTGGCAGACATATCGCAAGTACCAGATTTATCTCTTGCAAAATCTCAGGCCTTATACATTCCAGGCCAAAACCGATATAACACATGACCCTGCAGTCTATTCCTTGACAGTGAACTTCCCCACTTGGCACGAAGCCATAGGTCACAATGTCTGAGAATTCACAATGATAAACTACACAACTCATATAAATCAACTTCGTTGCTTTCAACTATTCCCTTGTATGCCATACTAGAGTAGCTATAAATCCTTATGGGATATGGACTAGTCCAACATGTACCGACTGAGCTAGAACCTCCATATCCAGATCCATTTGAGACTTTTCAATAGGTGTTGACGTTCGAGCTTTAGACTGAGCTCCGCTTCTGTCTCTTCCCCCAATCGTAGCTGTCATTGGGGCTTCACCTATTGTTCGGTTGTAGACGCTTTGCGTGTTGTCGAGATTTGTGAGAGGACAATAATAGGCAAGTTCAATCATCAATAGTAGAATAAATTCGCACGATGGAGTAGAATAGAAGTGAAATTGTTCCTGACTTCATAGCCTCTGAGAGATAAGTACAGACGTCTTCGTATCGATCCTTCAGACTCTACAAAGTTTGTTCGTGAATTGTGAGACCTAGGCAACCTAGTGCTCTGATACCAACTTGTCACGACCCAAATTCCCAACCTTAGGGATCGTGATGGCGCCTAACACCACACTTGCTAGGCAAGCCAATGTTAGAATTCGAGTAGCTAATTTCCTTTGATTATTTTCTTAAGCATCAATAAATAAATTTAAAGTAAACTTAATTTAAATGATTTTAAAAGATAAAATAATAAACAATTGAATAAAAACGAACCACAAACTAATCATATAATAGATCTAGAACTACCCTAGAGTCTAGTGTCACAATTCATGAACTACTAAAAAATACTACAAACACATGGCTGAAAGAAATAGTATAATTGTTCTGAATATACTAAAACAATTTTATATAGGAGAAGACTCTCGGGATCTGCAAACGCTGGAAGATATACCTCGTGTCTTCGAATAAATAGATGGCTGCTCTAAAAATCTCTATTGTTGGCTAGTACTTGGATGTGCACAAAAGAGTGCAGGGTGTAGTATCAATACAACCGACCCCATTTACTGAGTAAGTGCTGAGCCTAACCTCAACTAAGTAGTGACGAGGCTACGGAGGGGCATTAACAACATATAACATGTGACAATAATATATACAATACTACAATAAAACAATTCTACACGAACAAGAAAAATATAACTGAGATAATAAATATAAAGCAAGAAGGAAATCTAAACAAAAAATTAAGTACAACAACAACAATGAAATAACTCAGCCGCCTTTTCCAAGCCTCGGCTATAACCAACTCTCAAATAATTTTCAAGTTTTCAAACTTTAACTTCAAATAAAAGTAGTGCCAAAATATGAAAAATAGTAATATAAAATGGTAAGTTTTCAAATTTTTGTTTTTCTTTGAAAAATCAGTAAAAATATAAATGTCCTCCCTTATCGTTCCTTGTTGCGGCGTGCAACCCGCTACCACCTGTCCACCCTTATTGCTCCTCCCTAAATATATCACCCTTATTACTCCTGTTGCGGCATGCAACCCGATCCCACCTATCCATTCTTATCACTCCTTGTTGCCGCGTGCAACCCGCTCCCACCAGACATATCATATCAAATTATTCATAATTTCACAACTCAAGTCAAAGCCTTTCACAATATTTATGTCTCGACAATTGTAAACAAACAGTTTCACTTTAAATCACAGTAAAAGCAGAATATGAAGTAATGACAATAAAACAATGAGTGTTCTAGCCTTTACTTTATGAACAGTAAAACATGCATATTCTCCCTTATCATTGTCTTGTTGCGGAGTGCAATCCGATCCCACCTATTCAGAATATCACAATCAATTTGTTCACCCGTATCACAATCAATTATCCACCCTTATTACATCCCCCTTATCACATTCAATTTTGTTTATTCATCAAAAACTTTCAAAATTCAGGCCAAGCCTTTCACAACACCTTTATTTCAACAATTGCAGACATAAACCAGTATAGCTCGTAATCTTCAACCAATATCATTTTATAATAAAACCAATCAGAATATATGTAAACACCGTAACACTGTCAACCCAACTCAATCTTTATGTACTATGATAGAATCAAGAGAATAGCCAACACTTTTAACACACTTGCAACAACAATTGGAAATAATTGATTGAAATAAAATAGCCACGTAAACCTCAATAGTCCTAAGACAGTTAAACTGCAATTCTCATAACTTCCTCAATATTATCAAAAATGAAAGCAACAGGAACATAAATAAATATGTGCCTCGTAAAAACAATGCCAAACTACTCAACCGTTTTGTACCACAATGGATCCAAATAAACAACCAATACTCTTTCCAAAATAACCACAACAATATTTACAACAACGGAATAAGGCCAAGTAATCATAGAAACAATAATGAACATAGAACAATAAAGCTAGGAAGCAATTAACTTGGGAACAAGGAAGTGATCATGTTTAACAGACCATTTGGTGGTGCATAGATACCCGTCACCTCGCCTATACACAACACACATGCATTTCACATAGCAAACAAGTGGGGACTCCTATTTTCTCAAGTCAAACTTAGACCAAACACTTACCTCAAATTCGCAAGCCACTCACTGCTCAATTATAGCTTTTCCCTTTGAATTCACCTCCAATGCACTTGAATCTAACCATAATTAACTTAATATCATTAATTAATGCTAAAAGAACTAACTTTACTGAAAATTATAATTTTTCCTAAGTTTTCTCAAAAAAGTAAAAACCCGACCCCAGGCCCGCTTGGTGTAAACTTGGGGTTCGGACCAAATTAAGTTTACCCATTCACCTATGAATCCAAATATACAATTAGTTTCGAAATTCGACCTCAATTCGAGGTAAAGATTCGATTTTTACAAAATTTTCTATTTCTACCCAAACCCTTAATTTTTACCATGAAAATTCTTAGTTTTTTATTTAAAAGTGATGAAAAACAATGAGTAATTGAAAGAGTAAAGATTAGAATTGATTGCCTATGACTTGGGGGTCATATTTGGTAAAGAAATTCGTTCCTAGGGCTGTGGGGTTCGAAAATTTGAAGAAGAAGAAGTCTGCCCGTTTTATATATATTTTTCTGCCAGCTATTTTGCCTCGTTTCTCGTGCCAAATGATCCCGAAACTCGATTTTTATGTCTACAATGGATTCCTTGTAAAATTTTAATCAAGTTAGGCTTTTGAATCACTCAATTTGGCCTTATAATAAAGGAGGTATATAGATTTTAATATTTGCAAATATTGCAGATTTTTAATACGCCGTCAATGGTAATTTTGTAATTAACCTGAAAAATCTAGCAGCCTTAGTAAAATGATCATAAAATCCTCATACGATGTCCAAATTTGATGATGCTTTTTGCTACTGGTCCGTAATTATGATACGGATCTAATACTTCATTCAAAACAGAAACTGGAGCTCATTTGTTCAATATAATATCATTTATGGTTGAAGAAACAACGTCGAAGCTTAAGAAAGAACGAGCGCAACACAACTCAAACCTATTTGAAAATCACTCGAGCCGTCGGAGCTCTAAACCAAACATGCACACAAGTCTAAAAGAATCATACGGACTTGATTGTGCGATCAAATCATGAAAATAACATGTAAAACTATGAATTTAACCTCAAAACTAATTAGTTTTCTCAAGAACACTTAAAATTTACTATTTATCAACCGGATGTCTGAATCACGTCAAAGGAACTCCAGTTTTCACCAAATTTCACAGGAAAAGACTAAATATCATAACAAACCTATATCGAGCTCCAGAACCACAATACGGGCCCGATACCAACGGTTTCAAACATAAATTCTTTTCTTTATTTCATTAATATTTCAGCAAAATAATTTCTTTCAAAAATTGATTTCTAAGGCTTCAGACCTCGGAATTCATTTTCGGGCATACGCCCGAGTCTCATATTTTACTGCGGACCTCCCGGGATCGTCGAAACACGGATCCGGGTCCCTTTACTCAAAATATTGACCAAAGTCAATTTTAATAAAATTTTAACTCTAAAAATTACTATTTCTCATATTTTCACATAAAAGCTTTCCGGTTTCACTCCCGGACTCCACACGCAAATTGAGGTATTTAAAATTAACCTTTTTAGGGCTATTAACCCTAGAACGGAGTCTAATTTCAAAGAATTACCCCTTGGGTCATCACACTAATTTACCAAACAAACTCAGGAACTGTGCTAAGGTCTCTTGAAGTCCAGGGGGAATAGCAGGCGCCTCCGGTACCTGCCACCCTAACTGGAACTACTGACGACTCCTCAACTTGCTGCTCTAGCTGCGGCACGTGCTCCTCGCCGGCCTTTGCCTATGCCCCTAGCGAAATCTGCTTTGGGGGTAGCGTCATCAAGAACTGCAGCTCGTGTCATCATCATCTGTGATAGAATGGAATGATAAAAGTTCAAACTTAATGATCAATGAACTCACACAATAGGAACGAACGAACTGAAATTGTCCTAATAGTTCCATAGCCTCTGGAAGATAATTACAGACGTCTCCATACCAATCCGCAAGACTCTACTAAACTTACTTATGACTCGTACACCTATGAACCTGGAGCTATGATACCAACTTGTCACGACTCAGTTTCCCCTCCGTTGGCTATCGTGACGGCAACTAGGTGAGACTATCATTTACGGAATAACAATAAATAATAATAACATCTAATACTTTCTGAAATGAATTCTTTATGCAATCTACACTTTCCCCCAAAACCCGGTAGTACAAGTCATAAGCTCTACAGAATTTTACTACAAATTCTAAATACAATTGTTGAGAAATAAATTAAGACAATGTATGAATCAAAATAGGACAGTTACTCCGAAGCTTGCGAATGTTGTAGCAGGTTTACCTTGAGTCTCCACAACAACAATCTGTGTTGCTAGCTATGATAAACCGGTTACACAATACATGGAATCTGCACAAAAATGTGCCGATGTGTAGTATGAGTACACCACAGCGGTACCCAACAAGTATCAAGACTAACCTCTGTGGAGTAGTGACGAGGAACAGTCAAGACACCTACTGGACTATACAACCTAAACAATTACGAATATAGGAACAACAAATATAATAGCTACATGAAGACTGCACGTTGTGGCTATAATACAATTTGAAATGGGAAACGAAGGCAACAGGTATCAGCGGAATAACAAAAAAATAATGACACAAAAGGATGAACGGAAATGAATCCAAAATCCGAAATCACATATACAGAGAGAACATGTAATAACTCAGCAACAACGACTATTTTCACATTTGGTTTTTAGCCAATAAACTCCACGAGGTACCGAACCTCGGACTAACCACAACTCACGGGTCCCAATACTTGAACCCTAACTCTTGGCATCATGTGCCCTCGTTACATCTCATAACCACACTAGCGAGTCACGTACCAAATAGAGCCAATCTCACATAGAAGGCAAGTAAAGAAGATATCCATCTATTCTCAACAATATCAAGAAAACCTCTTAACCAATAAGGGTGCTTGAATATGTGTATGCGTGTGCAAGTGTCCTAACATGGTTTATACCCGCTAGTAAACATAAGGAAAGAAACAGATAGCACGTAATAATTTCTCACAACTTTCACAAGAAAAGGCTCACTGTCGCGCTCCCTTTTTCCTCGCGGAGATCGGGTTTATGACACTGGTTAGGACAACTCGTTCCTTTTGGTAAAGGGGTTTGCATATTTTGAAGAGCCGACACCTAAAGATTTTAACGATGTGTTAGGGCACCTAAGGGGTTCAATTACAATTATGTTACTAACCAGAGATTGGGGTAATGGCTTAATTATCCTAAGGGGAAGGTGTTAGGCACCCCTCAGGATACACAAGTGTGGTTCTCGGCCAAATGGTTTCATGAATTTGTACAATTAGCAAATAACAAGTAAATGATCAAATAAGAGGGGATTTAAGTCTTAAGCATTCAGATGTTAAAAAAAAGTAAAGGAGATTAGCTTTCGAAAAGGATTACGAGCTAATCATATAAAAAGTGTCCTAGGTTTATAATAATATGGATCACATCAATACAATAACCGGTAATCACTCCTCGAAGAGGGGATACACGTGGCATTAGCACACCGGTCATAATATCCCTATTCTACCTTTTCCACCCCGTAAGGTTATTAAAAATGAGTGTTGATCTCGACCTCTATTGCATGTTGTTACCCGTCCCTTCCTATCAGTCCGGAGGAAATTAGGACTCATATCCTAAAGGGAGGTGCTAGGCAGACCCTCGGGTTTTAAAGGTAAAATTTAGGGTGACAGATAACAAAAGAAGTTGGACTGTAGATAAAGGAAAGCATATAAAGCAGATAAAGGCTCAAGTATTCCTCCACACACAATACACATAAGCAGCATGTCTCATACACAACTAAGGTCCATATTAATTCAGAGTTCTAAAGCATGGTATCTAGGTGATAACACAAAGACAAATGTATTGCATAACTCAGAGATGAAGTCTTAATCAGGCTTGCCTACTGGTTTTAAGCATGCTGACAGTTAAACATGATCACAAAGACAGTTCTGATTTTTATTTTTTTAAGTTAATTACCTAAGGCTTGCCTAGGTGTATGATACATGCAACAGTTATTCAGATTCTAGATTGTTTATAGCTAATGACATGCAATTCTATGTGTTGAAGATGTGCAAGGACTGATTACCAGTTGCTTAGAACAGGAGACTGTTCTGTATCTATACTAAATGCAGTTAAGTAGATACGATCATATAGCATGATATCTAATGCATCATGATGCATAATAACTTAAACATGATTTCTAAATACACATAGAATCATAACATTATGCACAGTTTCAGGAATAGCATAGGTGAAAGATTTTTAATAGCTGTTTACCTAAAACAGGATCTCTACGTGTATAACATTATGAGGAATGCTTGCAGTTAATTTATCCTAAGATAGTACTTCTAGTAAAGTTTCAGAACATGGGCAGAATCACGCAATATCAACTTCTTTTATTGTAATTATTTACCCTATAGGCAGGATTCCTAAGCGTAGATGAGATGTTGAATACACATAAACCCTAAGTAGCATGATATCTAATGCATGGAATGTTGTACCTAAACATGGATGCTATTACGCATATAGAAAATAAACCTAGAAGCATGGTCTCTACCCTTAATTATACTACAACATGCATATCACCCATCCATTTTCACTATCCGACCCCAGAGTTGTTTACAATTAATTAGTATAGACCATTGAATATGAATTACACAACTGAAATATAAGAAAAATAAGAAGTTAACTATAGGGAGCCTACATAATAGGCTCAAGTCTCCAGGTCCTCAATGCCAGGTAATGTTTTATAGCCTTTTCACAATCCGGGTGTGTCAAAGTTCCCTAAGGACCTCAAGGTCTCCCAGACAGTGCTCACACCCAGATTTCATAGCCAAAATAGAGTAAGTGCAGTGTGGAATGGCCAGCCTCTGTGTGTCAAAGTTCAGAAGGATCTCAACAATCCCAAGGCAATGCTCACACAGAAGGGGCAAAACCTAGACTTGTAAGAGTATATGTGAGAGTGCTTTTTATTTTTAAAAGGTTGAAGTAAGAAAACAATTTTGAGAAAGGGTAAGTAAGAAAACAGTTTTGAAGAGGGAAACATGATTGGAATAGAAGTTCAACATCACACAAAGGGTCAGGGATAGTCCAATAATCACAAGCAGGGGTAATGGGATTTGAGGGACAAATACAGAGCATGTAAGGGCAACATGTAGCAGGTAGAAACACATATAGGTATGCAATCAAAAGCTCCTAAGGGTTCAGAGGATCAGGGGTACAATAAAGTATCTGATTAGATTAACACCAAACAACTAAAACCATGATTAAGCTAATGTACCAGTCATATGCATGGAGATTCACATAAGAAGCAGATGCTACGTATACGGAAACATGCTGGTCATAGACAAGTAAAGCATAAACTTAACAGGTAGAGGGGAGTTCAGGATCCTAGTTACATGTTGAACAACAGAATGATAAGTAAAAGAAAATGAGAAACACAGTGAATTGCAACAGCAATAGAAACATGTTGGTTTGAAAACTGAAATCTGAATTAGAACATACCAATGAAGTGAAGAAAGTAGTAACACAAACAAGAAGTAGGAGATGCACAATAGTTAGCCTTGGCTTGCAGCCGGCTAACTTAGAATAGTAGTAACTAGCATAGAAGAGAGAGAGAGCAGAGAGTTTTTTTTAAATTGTGAGAGAGAGAGAGTTGAACAGATTAGTTCGTGTCTCTCTGTCTATGGAATGAATAGAGTATATATATAGTTTGAAACTAGGTGAAAATAAGGGTAGGAATCAAATTAGCCATAATTAAGAGATTGGCAACCAATCAGGGCATAACCAGCCCAAGTACTCCCTTCAATTAAGGAGCTATTCAAACGGTAAGTAACAAATAAGGAAAGGAGGCAAATGAGTGTTCATGACAAGAAATTAAGTATCCTTTAATTGAAGGTTGAACTCAAACGGCTAGTAGGTAAGCATAATTAAGGAAAGTTACCATGCATATGACATGTAAGAAAATAATTTCAGACCAAATCAAGTAAGCAATTAAGACTAGGTTCGGAAAAATATCAATTAAGGAAGCAATATCAATCATAGTAACAAATCAAGGTAAGAAAAACGAATTAGGGGTTGGAAGTCAGAAGAATATCTCATGAGAGATCAGTAGGGATTTTCGAATCATAGTGAATCAGAAATTCAAACAACTAGTGAATAGGGACTCTTATGTATAGCATGAATGACCACATTATAAGCAAAGCTATAAGTCAGGCAACAATTGAGTGACAAATAACACAGAATTAAGGATTCGAGCAAGCATAATATTAATTGAAGAGAATCAACATGAAACAACACAGTTGTTAAGCAAGAACACAAAAACCCTAGTATATGAAATTAGGAATCATGTGAGTCAGGGAGGCAAGAAGAACCAAAGACAAACAACATAGGGTAAAGATCAATGAAACATAAGCACATTTGCGAACACGCAAGAAAGCTAGTAGTTTTCAGGGTTTTATGTCTAAAAAAATTAGGGTTTTACACATAAACTAGTACGAATCAATAGAGTAGACATGATACACACAAAAGAGACGAAGGGTCATAAACGCTAATAGGAAAAATAAGTAATATCACCAGAAATTCAAGCCATTCGTGACAATCGAACACATGTACTGACCACACCACATGAAAGGGTTTAAATAATGAAAAATGTGAGGGAAAATCATGAGACATTGTTAAAAAATCGACAAAGAAAACCATTTTGAAAAAAGGTTTCGGAACCCTAGTTAAAAATGAAGAACCGTTTAGAAAAAAAATAGAAGAACTTTATAGGAAATATCATAATAACTCGTAATATGCATATATCTATTGTAGATTTGAAGGAATCGGAAGTTTCAAACCTTAGGGTTTCAAAGAAAACCTTAGAGAAGATGAGAAGAACCTCAAATGTCACTGGCTCATCCTCAAATGTCACAGGCCTCACTCGAAATCAAAGCCTTGAAGGCCTGGAGTTAGCACGCACACCATGGGTGTGAACAAACGGGTCCTCGCCCCTCGAGGGCCTTAGGGATGACATTACCGGCATAAGGAAACCATAGGAGGCAGAGGGTGGTGAAGGTTTCGAGGTTTCCGGTGAAAGGATGGCCGGAGAAGATAAAGAGTTCCATCGATCTGAAGAGATATAATATCTCTAGAAGAGACTAGAGAGAGAAAGAGAGAGTTAGAGAGATAAGGGACCGATGAGAATGAGAGGGGTCGGGGGGGTTAGTCTAGGTTAATTAAGGTAACAAAAATCTGGGCCGTTGATCTAATTTGATCAATGGCTCATATTGGTTTGCGGTTGGGCCGGGTATTATAGGAATTGGGCTTGGATTTGTTGGGTTATTTCAATTGGGTTAGGGATTAGGCCGATTTTAGGCTAAAATTGAAATAATTATGGCTAATTGTTAAATACCCACTTAAATTAGCTAAAACAATATATAAAAAATGGCTGATAATTATGAAAAAATTAAATTGATGTTTAGAAGATAAATTAAAATGATTAATTAGTATTTAAAATATAAAATGACTAATTATTGGATAAAAAATAGTATAAAATATGTGATTAGGCTATAATTGCAAAGTTATTGCAATTATAACCAAATAGTGCAAATCTGGCCAATTGTGAAATAATTTTCTCTTTATAGGATTAACAATAATATATTAAGTTAAGAAATATTTTTGAAATCATTTGTAATGGAATTTATAATTAATTATTAGAAATGAAAACACTGGATGAATTACGATGAAAGAGTTGTTGAGTAAAGATATGATGGCCAATTTTGACCGAGTGAAATGGTTTGAAGAGATTTAGGTCGTACCCTTGTTTCTGAGTTGCCTACATATCCCTGGTTTTACAGGAATCAGGCAGTATGTAGTTCAGGAGTCATCGGCGAAGTATACCGATGAAGTTTTACAAGAACGGACGCAAAGAATAAGGTTAGGTGAACAAGCGGCTTACGAGGTAGTTAGGAGAACTGGGGTGGTACCGCTCCTGTCGGGATGGCAGTTTTCTTGACGGATTACCTGCAAATAAATAATACAAACATCTATTGTGCGTAATTTAAACATGATTCAAATTCTCGTTGGACTATGAATGTTGTCTTTGGACGGTTAAGGATGACGTCTTTAGACCATGATGTCCTAGGCCATGAATTTCTTGATGCAGGATTTGCAGGCCATGAAATGATGTTCTCAGGCCATGAAGATGATGCCTCCAATCCATGATGCCTTTGAATAATGACATGCAAACTGATAAAAAAATCCTCAGGCCATGACATGGTGTTCTCGGGCCATGAAAATGGTGCCTCCGAATGATGACACCTTTGGATAAGTTGGCGATGTTTCAGCCCATGAAGATGAAATATTATAATGCTGACAAGGCAGAGTTTAGTCTTGCGAATTAAAGGGGAAGAGCTTAGCCCGAAAATAAAAGCACAGTAAATAATGCTAGAGGCATTGATTCCTTTAGAGAAGTAAATGGGAGGTAACATTTAACTTCGGAAGCCAGAATAGTAGCCTTATGCAAAATGCAAATGCAGATAGAGGTAGCGTTGAACCTCGGAAGGTAGAATGGTAGCCTTATGCAAGATGCGAATGCAGGTGGAGACAATGTTTAGTCTCGGAAGGCAGAACGGTAGCCTTATGCAGTATGCGAATACAGATGGAGGTAGCGTTTAACCTCGGAAGGTAGAATGGTAGCCTTATGCAATATGCGAATGCAGATGGAGACAGTGTTTATTCTCGGAAGGCAGAAATGTAGCCTTATGCAATATGCGAATGCAGATGGAGACAACGTTTAGCCTCAGAAGGCATAATGGTAGCCTTATGCAATATGCAAATGCAGATGGAGGTAGCGTTTAACCTCGGAAGGCAGAATGGTAGCCTTATGCAATATGCAAATGTAGATGGAGACATCGTTTAGTCTCGGAAGGCAGGAAGGTACCCTTATGCAGTATGCCAATGCAAGTAGAGACATCGTTTAGTCTCGGAAGGCAGAAATGTAGCCTTATGCAATATGCGAATGCAGATGGAGACAGTGTTTATTCTCGGAAGGCAGAAATGTAGCCTTATGCAATATGCGAATGCAGATGGAGGTAGAGTTTAACCTCGGAAGGCAGAAATGTAGCCTTATGTAATATGTAAGTGCAGATGGAGGTAGCGTTTAACCTCGGAAGGCAGAAAGGTAGCCTTATGCTATATTTAAGGATGGACAACAGAAATTCTTAGCTAGTGTTAAATTGCGGTAGAGCATTGTGATAATGAAACATTGTTTGTGCTGATAATAAGTTTTGACATGACGAGTTTGAAGAACGATGTTTGTCCTTTGAGCGGATAATATGTTTAGTGGATTTCGCAATTTTGTGCCTGTATCCAAAGAAAGATCGTGAGTTTTGTAAAAGGGAAAGGTTAGTTTGCATTCATGTTGGATCTGGTTGGCTTGTTTGCTTGATCATGATGATATTGTCTGTATCATTGGGGTAGCGTCCGCTAAACAAGCTGCTACAGAAAAATAAATATGCATGATTTTGTAAGATATAATATATAATCTAAAATAGTTTTAGATGAACCGACGACATGACACAACTTGAGACATTTTAACCTCTCCTGGTACGGAATTTTGAGGGTCCTCCTCAAAATTCTGCCCCAGTTTTCTAGATGGACGCCTCTGACTGCTGCTTGCGTGGTGATTGGCTGAACATGCTTCAGAATTTTAAGGGTCCTCCTCAAAAATCTGCCCCAGTTGGCTGGGTGAATGCTTGTGGACTGCTTCTCGCTTCAAAATTTTGAGGGTCCTCCTCAAAATTCTGCCCCAGTTTCCAATTGCGGGGAAAAATAGATTTTTATTAAATTTACATATCACCTCTTAAACGGGAATCAGGTGAGGCGTAGTTCAATTTACATCACTGAGAAAGCATAAAGATTACACATAGTAGCGCTTGACTGCATCTGAATTAATTTGTTTCGGCCAAACTTCTCCGTCCATTTCTACAAGTATGAGTGCTCCTCCTGTCAGCACTTTATGAACCATGTACGGACCTTGCCAGTTGGGAGAGAACTTCCCCTTGGCTTCATCTTGATGCGGAAAGATTTTCTTTAACACCAGTTGCCCTGGTGTGAATCGTCTCGGCTTGAATTTCTTGTTGAAGGCCCTAGCCATTCTGTTATGATACAGTTGACCATGACATACTGCATTCATTCTCTTCTCGTCTATGAGGGCTAGTTTCTCATAACGGCTACTTACCCACTCTGCATCGCTGAGCTCAACTTCCTGTATAATTCTTCAAGAAGGAATCTCCACTTCGGTAGGAATTACAACGTTTGTACCATAAACTAGCATATAGGGAGTTGTCCCTGTTGATGTGCGGACAGTGGTGCGGTATCCCAATAAGGCGAATGTTAACTTTTCATGCCATTTCTTGTGCCTTTCTATCATCTTCCTTAGTATCTTCTTGATGTTTTTGTTAGCGGCCTCTACGGCTCCATTCATCTGAGGTCTGTATACTGTGGAATTCTTGTGTTTGATCTTGAATGTTTAACACATAGCTTTCATCAAGTCACTATTGAGATTAGAACCATTGTCGGTGATGATTTACTTTGGAACTCCGAACCGACAAACAATGAAGTCGCAGACAAAGTCGACCATGACTTTCTTAGTAACTTCTTTATAGGAGGCTGCTTTGACCCACTTAGTGAAGCAGTCAATGGCGACCAAAATGAACCTGTGGCCATTGGAGGCAGCACGCTCGATTGGTCCAATAACGTCCATACCCCAAGCGGCGAATGACTATGGTGAGCTTGTCGCATTGAGCTCACATGGAGGCAACTTTATCATATCCCCATGTATCTGGCAGCGGTGGCACTTCCAAACATATTGGATGCAGTCCGTTTCCATAGTCATCCAAAAGTAACCAGCTCGGAGTATCTTCTTTGCTAGAACAAAACCGTTCATATGTGGGCCACAGGTCTCAACATGAATTACTTCCAGCAATTTTGATGCGTCTTTTGCGTCGACATACCTTAATAACCCCAAATCGGGAGTTCTCCTATAGAGGATTCCTCCGCTGTGGAAAAAATTGTTGGACAATCTCCGAAGTGTACGTTTCTGAGTGGAATTTGCAAGCTCAGGGTATTCTCTTTTTGCAAAGTACTCATCGATATCATGAAATCAAGGATTTCCGCCTGCTTCTTCTTCGACATGGGCACAGTAAGTTGGCTGATTATGGATCTTTATAGGAATAGGGTCAATGAAATTCTTGTCCGGATGTTGGATCATTGAGGACAAAGTAGGTAACGTGTCGGCGAACTCATTTTGGATTCTAGGGACATGCCGGAACTCTATCTTTGTGAACATCTTTCTTAATTACTGTATGTGGCGTAGATACGGTAGTATATTGGAATTCTTTATTGCCCATTCTCCTTGTACATGATGTACTAATAAGTTTGATGCCGATCACTAGCAGTTCCTGGACGTTCATGTCAATGGCCATATTGAGCCCCAAGATACAGGCTTCATATTCGGCCATATTATTGGTGCAAGGGAACTTGAGTTTGGCGGATATTGGATAATGTTGACCGGTCTCTGATACTAGGACTGCTCCAATACCGACTCCTTTGAAGTTTACCGCTCCATCAAAGAACATCCTCCAACCATCATAGGATTCTGCAATGTCTTCTCCTATGAATGATACCTCCTCATCAGGAAAATATGTTTTCAAGGGTTCGTATCCTCCGTCTACGGGATTCTCAGCAAGATGGTTTGCCAGAGCTTGTCCTTTAACTGCCTTCTGAGTCATGCAAACAATGTCAAATTCGCTCAGCAGGATTTGCCACTTGGCTAGCTTGCCAGTGGGCATGGGCTTCTGGAAGATGTACTTTAATGGATCCATCCTTGATATGAGATATGTTGTGTAGGCACAGAAGTAATGCCTCAGCTTTTGGGCAACCCAAGTTAGAGCACAACAGGTACGCTTCAATAGGGAATACTGGGACTCATATGGAGTGAACTTCTTGCTGAGGTAATAAATGGCTTGTTCCTTTCTCCCCGTTTCATCGTGTTGCCCCATAACACAGCCGAAAGCTCCATCTAACACTGCAAGATAGAGTAACAAAGGTCTGCCTGGCTCGGGAGGTACTAGGACTGGCGGTGTTGACAAATATTCCTTGATTCTGTCGAAAGCCTTTTGACAATCGTCGGTCCACTTGGTCGTAGCGTCCTTCTTCAGCAACTTAAAGATTGGCTCACAGATGACTGTAGACTGTTCTATAAACCGACTGATGTAATTAAGCCTCCCCAAGAAACTCATCACATCTTTCTTGTTCCTTGGTGGTGGTAGCTCTTGAATGGTTTTGACTTTTGACGGATCCAATTCTATTCCCCGGCGGCTTACAATAAATCCCAGCAACTTCCCAACAGGAAACTCGAATGCACACTTCGTGGGGTTTAGTTTCAGATTGTATTTTCGCAATCTATTGAAGAACTTCCCCAAATTTTCCATGTGATCATCAACTTTCTTTAATTTGATATTTACATCATCCACGTACACCTCGATTTCCTTGTGAATCATGTCATGGAATATGGTGGTCATGGCCCTCATGTAGGTGGCCCCTGCATTCTTTAGACCGAATGGCATCATCTTGTAACAATACACTTCCAACGGCATAATGAACGCCGTTTTCTCAGCATCTTCTCATCCATCCAAATCTGGTGATAAACAGCGAAGCAATCCATGAAGGACTCAAATTCATGCTTGGCACAATTGTCAATTAGAATGCGTATATTTGGTAAGGGGAAGTCGTCTTTCGGACTTACCCGATTGAGATCCCAGCAGTCGACACAGACTCTAACCTTCCTGTCCTTCTTTAGCACAGGTACAATGTTGGCTAACCATATCGGGTACTCCACTACCCGGAGAACTTTGGCGTTGATCTGCTTGGTAACTTCTTCTTTGATTTTCAAACTCATGTTGAGTTTGAACTTTCTGAGCTTTTGATTCACCGGTGGACACATTGGATTGGTTGGCAGTTTGTGAGCCACAATAGACGTACTTAGACCAGTCATGTCATCATACGACCATGTAAATACGTCCTTATACTCTTTTAGAAACTCTGTGTATTCTTTCTTTTCTGATGGTGATAAATGAATGCTGATGCCAGTCTCCTTGATGTTTTATGAATCTCCCAGGTTGATAACTTCAGTCTCATCCAGGTTGGACTTAGTTCCGTTCTCAAATTTCTCAACTTCTTTGACAATCTCGTCAGGTATGTCGTCTTCATCTGAATCAATGTACGTTTGTTGCGTTGTCTCATTGCATGTACAGTCATCGATTCATCAAGACAAGTATTAGTAATGTTGTATAAATAAAGCAATGAGAAAAAACAATAGCAATAAATATCAGATTCATAAGAGAGATTTACAAGATTCTTTGATAAATTGAATAACTGTTTTGAACATTGAAGATCTTTATTGCAGAAATTTAAAAATACAGGAAAAGGAAAATCATTTAGTAAATAAAATAGTAAATAATGCTTGTTTTAGCCTTGCTACCTCGAGGCTCGTCGGGCTTTGGTCGTCTTGATAGACCAACTCTTGAGATATGTCCCCTTGATGACAGTCTATATGAAAGGGCCTTCCTCCCCCTCCTCCTCGAAAACAACACAACAATACATATCCTCGTCCTCTAGGAACAAACTCCTCATTGCTACAAGTGGGTCTTCATGTCTGAACCGAAAATAATGTCGGCCTGCTTGAAAGTCTGCTCAAGATGAGGGATCGGCCACTCCAAAGGGTAATAGGGACCGCGCCAAGGTGGAGACCAGTCGTTGAATTCTCGCCAAGTGTACTGATACCCAGACCGAAAATGGTGCCATGTTCCTTGAGCTTTATGAGCTTCGTGATCCCTTGGAGGTTCTTACCGATCCCTTTGCCTGAATCATATCCTCTCCAGTTCAGGGTGCTCTCAATCTTGCTATCCCACCACTTGTCCTTGTTGATAGCATTGACCCGCTCAATGTGGTGGTAAGTTCCTCCGCCTAACTTCCTTTTTCAGCCAATCACCGGAATAATTTGATGACTATAAATAGGGTTGCTACCGTCTCCATGAATAATCACCTCTTGGTGGTTCCACTCAAATTTTACCGCCTGATGTAGCGTTGATGCTACGGCTCCAGCAGCATGAATCCAAGGTCATCCCAACAACAGGTTGTAGGATGCTGGCACATCTATCACCTGGAAATCCACTTCAAACCAAGTCGGTCCCATCTGGAGACATAGACTTATCTCCCTCATGGTGGTTCTCTGAGAACCGTAGAAGGCTTTCACATTGATCGCTCCATCTCTTATCTCATGTAGCCCTTTACCCAATTTCTTGAGTGTTATCAACAGACAAATATTAAGACTAGAACCTTTATCGATCAAAATTCTTGTGATGAAATGATCTTCGCATTGCACGGTGATGTGCAGCGCTTTGTTGTGCCCCAATTCTTCAGGTGGTATATCATCAAAAGTGATTTTATGACTCTCCAGTACCTAGCCTATCATATTGTCCATTTCCCCGCTAGTGATGTTGTTTGGAACATATGCTTGACTCAACACTTTCAACAAAGCATTTCTATGTGTTTCAGAATTATGCAGCAGAGAGCGGATGAATATCTGTGTCGGTGTCTTGTTCAACTGGTCGATGACTGAATACTCCTTAGCCTATACCTTTCTCCAAAGGTCATCAAGACCTGTTTCGATAAGGGGAGGCCGGTTGGCAGCCTGCTTTCTTGACTCGGCCAGATGCTCAGGGGTGTAGACCCTACAAGTTCTCGTCATACCCTGTGTTGCGATAGCTTCCTCAGACCTGACTTTGCCTTTCCTTCTCGCCTTGGCTGTGTAGTCCCAAGGGATAGAGTTTTAATAGAAGGTTGGCATGGTTGACATTGCCATCAGAATTGGTGCGGCCATCCTTACTTCAAACAGAATGTGTGTTCAAGGTGGCAAGACTGCGACCCCGAATGGTGCCGGTGCATTTGCTTGAGATACAAACTCAACTTCAATTGGCACTGGTGACTTTGCAGGTTGTGCTGATTCAAACTCGAATGGTATAGACATATTCACCTCAGCGTCCTCAGATTGTTGAATCTAGACTATGATCGATTTGAGAGCAACTGCGGGTTTATTTGGGTCATCGCCTTCTGCGATCAATATGATTTATCCCTCGGGATCCCAATCATCTTTTATTTCAATCATATGGATATCTCTACCCTTACGGTCTGGCAGAGGATTGTCGCGAACGTTTGGAGCGGGGTCTTTTTCCACAATAATATTGTTGTCAATAAGAGCCTGTATTTTGTCTTTCAGAGAGCAGCATTCTTCGATGGTGTGTCCTTTCATACCGGAATGGTATGCACAGGATTTTTTTGGGTTAACCCACTGAGAAAGGTTCTCAGGGGTGGAAGCAGGGATAGGTGTGACATAACCAGCAGCTTTGAGCTTCTCATACAGCTGGTCAATGGGCTCGGCTATGGCGGTGTATTGCTTTGGAGGGCGGCGATCAAAATTGGGACGAGGTCTAGGGAAGATTTGGTGTGTAGGGGGTGATTGTAATGGGATGGCAGGGAATTATAAGTGTGGTAGACAGGAGCGGGTTGTGAGTATCTGGGCGAAGCAGGTTGATATATGGGTGGTGAAGCTTGGTAGGAAGGTGGTGGAGCTTGGTATTTTGGTGAGGGTGCTTGGTAATTCGGGGTTGGCTGGTATGTGAGTGGAGGTGTTGGATAAGTTTGGTATTTGAGTGGGGCCTTGGCTCTTTGTGCAACTATTACGGCTCTCACGTCTCTCTTGACACACCACCAGACTGTAAGGCCTTGTTAGTGGCTTGCAGGGCATCAAAATTTGTAACCACACCACTTTTAACACCTTCTTCAATCCGCTCACCCAATTTGATGATGTGAGAGAACTTGTGGCCTTCAACCATCATTAACCGTTCATAATACTTCGGGTCCTAAGCGCGGACAAAGAACTTGTTCATATTCTCTTCCTCTAGAGCAGGTCTGACTTTAGCGGCTTCGTACCTCTAGTGAGTAGCATACTCGCGAAAGTTTTATGTGGGTTTCTTCTTCAAATTTTGAATGTAGAACACATCTGGTGCGTTCTCTCTGTTGAATCTAAACCTGTCCATAAAATCAGATGCCATGCTACCCAGTTTGACCATTTCTTGGGGTCTTGGCTGATGTACCAATAAAATACGTCTCCCTTCAAACTCCTCATGAACAGCTTCATGCGGATTATTTCATCATTTCCCACGCCAACCAATTTGTCGCAATAGGTCCTCAGATGGACTCTCGGATCACCAGTACCGTCAAACATTTTGAACTTTGGAGGTTTTTACCCCTCGGGCAGTTCGACATCAAGTTGGATACAAAGATCTTCATAATTCAATCCTTCAATTCCCTTGGTTCCTTCAACACCCTGGACTCGGCTGGTTAGTTTCCTAAGCTCCTCGGCTAGGTTCCTGATAAGTGAGTCCTTTTCGTCAGACTCAGATGCTTGTGGGATATGCGGAGTGGAGTGGGTTACGGTTTCAACATAGACGAGATTGTTATAGGTGTGGAAATGGTCCTTTGTGGGGTTTTGAGGATCTGGGATGAGTAGTGGAGTGTTATTTGAGGTGTGACAAGCATTGCACTGTGTGGGGAGAGTTTAGTTCTTTGGGGAAGTTGCATGATGGTGAGGTGCAGGATGATTTTGATGTCTTGGGATATTTTGTGGAAGTGCAGGGTTTTGAGGATTTGGAAGGTTGACGTCGGGGACGTTGAGGGAAAATGACAAGCTGGCCAGATTCCAGACTTGATCGAGTTCTTCCTGAAACTTTAGCAATTTCTGTTCAAGTGGTGACATGTTATCATGCAAGACCTGAATACCTCGGCCATCAGTTGCCTCTACCCGTTCAATCATATTCTCCTTTCTGGTGCCGCTGGACTCTTCCATCTTACTTTTGCCTTTGTCTTTTCCCTTGGGAAGACTAGTAGGTGGAGGGCCCTTGGATCTGGTGCGATAGGCTAATGATGCCAGAATGCACGAACTAACATTTGGGGAGGGGAGTAAGAAAAATAAAAACAAAAGGTAACCAAGTCATTGGGGATTATCAAAAGAAATATTGCGTATTTAAATAGCGCGTCCTAAGTTGGGAACCTCTTTGTGCCCGAGGTAGGACTAGCGACAAATTGATTTGGAGAACTTAAAACGCTAAATGCCTCATTTTATTGATAAGGAAAATAGACAAATCCCAAAATGATAGAAGAAAAATAAAAGTCACTAATGGCCATTGGCCTTATTCCATTGATAAAAAAATAAAGACATTCCTATCTACTTGGTCCCAGAAGGACCTTCCCTAGACTCGGCATTCTTGCTTTCCTTGAGCAGCTTTCCCAGCTCGCGAAGTCCCAGCAACAGGTAGGTTCTGGCCAGGTATCCCTCTGTAGCTCCCTCAGCCTTTTGACAATCTTCAACTCTTTTGATGAACTTTTCTTCCAGCACGACTATACCTCGTTCCAAATACCCCAACCTCTTGTTGGCGTTGACAGCCTTGTCCTTCCATTCCTCGATCAGTTTTTTGTTGCACTCATGTATCTTGTGGTGGTCATCCTCATTTTCCCAGATCCTTTTGCGTAGTTGGTTGTATTTAACTTGTGCCTCGGCCCTTTCATATATAACCATGTGGCCTTGGACGTACCCTGGCTTGCTCTGACAACCCAGATCCTCTTCTAACCAACCAGGATAGAAAAGGGTACAACTGGCATGATACTTGTCTGACTCGATGGTGTCTTTCTCAAGTATAACCATTACAGTGCCACAGGTGCTGAGCTTGGCACTTGTGAGGACTGTCATTATTTTGAAAGTCAGCTCGAAAATGGCTCATCTTCTTGACCCTAGGGATGATTTTCTTCCTTTCTGCTTGCCTCATAACTCGAAGAGGGACGTAAGGGTATGTCCCCTTTAGAACAATCAGTATCAGATATGATGCATCTCGGGATCGAATGAAAAACTCATCTGTTGGAAACCATTCAAACATCTATTGAACCTGCTCTTCAGTTAAGTTATCAAAAAGCTCAACCCATCCCTCAGCATTTTTCAGGCTGAGCGAACATGTCAGGGATATAATTCATTCACTTTGGGTGATGGAAAGCGATGTGGTTATCCCACATTCTGCGGTGAATGTCTTGTCGGCATTCGCCTCTTTGGAGATGTTCCATGAGCCAGAGTTGAAGTAATAAATTGCAACCTTCGAAATGCTTTGCTCCTTGTTGACACCTTTCTAAGGCCCGATATATGTCTGCAACGATCATGGGTACAATGATGAAGTCTTGCCCATTTACCCCTTCCATTATGGTCTTAGTTACCATGGCTAGTCTGGTATGGATCATTTCCTTCTTCATTGGGAACACGATAAAACCCAAAAAGCAAACCATAAACACGAACGCTCACGATGGACATGTCCCAGGGAGGTGATAGCAAACTCGTCATATTAGGTACGGTATGATTTGCTATAGCCATACCTTTCGTACAAGTAGTCAAAAGGAATGTATGAATCTTCCAAACATACCAATTCCGCGTCCTTTTATAGACCCATCATTTTGAGGAAACTTTTGCCTGTGCGGTTCTCATGCATCAACAACCCTGGAGTTTCCCATACTAAGTTAGCCAACCCTCCTATCTCTTCTATCAAAGGCGTCATTTCGATGTTCCCAAAGCGGAACACGGACCTTTCACGATCCCAAATAGGGTAGCAGCCTCTACTATCATTTTGTTAGGCTGGATTTCCAAGAGGGATTGTAGGTTACCCAAGTGATTCCTGACGATAGTTGTGTCGCTAGAGTTTAAATTCTACAACCAACTCAACAGTTTTGGGTGGATATTGGAGACCATGCCGAATCTGGGGACCTTGTGCCCCATTTTTTTTCTGCAAAGCAAATATAGTTAGGCCCTTACCCCACCGGACTCGACTATTTATCATCAATAATTAGCAGGAAGCATTTAGTTCTCCAAATAAATGCACAGAACGTGAGGGCGTCTGTTTGGGTTTAGGGAAACCCGGTGGACTTTTGAATAAGGCTATCTTAAAAGCTATCGTGCGGACGACACTTTAGCTCGGCTAGGTTTGACCATGATACATGCAACAGTGCAACAAAGTAAGGTTTCTATGGCATTTTAGAACGGTATCCTTGAGTGGACAACTAAACGGGGAAAGGCACAGAACCGTCGACTGCACCGCTGATCGACTAGTTTTACCGCAAATAAGCCTTTTCGAATTTAGTGGGTAATAATATAGGAAGATCGCAACCACTCATCAAGCGTTGCTATAGTATTTTATTTGGACCGAGTGGAGTATGAATTTTGAGCATGATTATGCAATAATAAGTATTAAAACAAGTTATCACGTATTTGCACGTTAAAGAAAGCGGTAAAAACGGTAGTAATGATTTAAACCAGTTACAAAAGAAAACAAAGAGACATGTCAGTTTCGTTTTTGAAGAAAAGCAAATACCTGAAGTAAAAAATTAATTGCATGTAAAGGGAATAAGAAAGGGTGCAAGTATTTAAAATAAAGACACAAATTCACGAAACAATTTGAAATGGTTAAAGCCTGGATATCCCCAGCAGAGTCACCATGCTGTCGTGCCCCCTTTTTCCTCGCGGAGATCGGGTTTATGACATTGGTTGGGACAACTCGTTCCTTTTGGGAAAGGGGTTTGCATATTTTGTAGATTCGCCACCTAACGATTTTAATGATACGTTAGGGCACCTAAGGGGTTCAATTACAACTACGTTACTAACCAGAGATTGGGTTAAGGGCTTGAAATTATCCTAAGGGGAAGGTGTTAGGCACCCCTCAGGATCCACAAGTGTGGTTCCCGGCCAAATGGTTTCGTAAATTTGTACAATTAGCAAATAACAAGTAAAGGCTCAAATAAGAGGAGATTCAAGTCTTAAGCATGCAGATGTTAAAAAAAAGTAAAGGAGGTTAGCTTTCGAAAAGGATTACGAGCTAAGCATATAAAAGGTGTCCTAGGTTTATAATAATATGTATCACATCAATGCAATACCCGGTAATCACTCCTCGAATAGGGGATACACGTGGAATTAGCGCACCGGTCATCATATTCATATTCTACCCTTCCCACCCTGTAAGGTTATTAAAAATGAGTGTTGGTCTCAATCTCTATTGCATGAGGTTACCCGTCCTTTCCTATCAGTCCCGGAGGAAATTAGGACTCCTATCCTAAAGGGAGGTGCTAGGCAGACCCTCATGTTTTAAAGGTAAAATTTAGGGCGACAGATATCAAAACAAGTAGGACTGCAGATAAAAGAAAGCATTGAAAGCAGATAAAGGTTCAAGTATTCCTCCACACACAATACACATAAGCAGCATGTCTCATACACAACTAAGGTTCATATTAATTCAGAATCCTAAAGCATGGTATCTAGGTGATAACACAAAGACAGATTTATTGCATAACTCAGAGAGGAAGTCTTAATCAGGCTTGCCCAATGGTTTTAAGCATGCTGACAGTTAAACATGATCACAAAGACAGTTCTGATTTTTATTTTTTTAAGTTAACTACCTAAGGCTTGCCTAGGTTTAGGATAACATGCAACAATTATTCAGAATCAAGATTGTTTATAGCTAATAACATGCAATTCTAGGTGTTGATGATGTGCAAGGACTAATTACCAGTTGCTTAGAACATGGGACTATTCTGTATCTAGACTAAATGAAGTTAAATAGATACGATCCTATAGCATGATATCTAATGCAGCATGATGCATAATAACTTAAACAGGATTTCTAAATGCACATAGAATCATAGCATTATGCACAGTTTTAGGAATAGCATAGGTGACATATTTTTAATGGTTGTTTACCTAAAATAGGATATCTACGTGTATAGCATGATGAGTCATGATTGCAGTTAATTTATACTAAGACAGTACTTCTAGTGAAGTTTCAGAACATGGGTAGAAACACACAATAACAACTTATTTTATTATATTATTTATCCTATAGGCAGGATTTCTAAGCGTAGATGAGATGTTGAATACACATAAATCCTAAGTAGCATGATATCTAATGCATGGCATGTTGTACCTAAACATGGCTGCTATTGCGCATAGAGAAAGTAAACCTAGAAGCATGGTCTCTACCCTTAATTATACTACAACATGCATATCACCCATCCATTTTCACTATCCGACCCCAGAGTTGTTTACAATTAATTATTACAGACCATTGAATATGAATTACACAACTGATAGAAGAAAAATAAGAAGTTAACTATAGGGAGCCTACAGAATAGGCTAAGTCTCCAGGTCCTCAATGCTAGGTAATGTTTTACAGCCTTTTCACAATCCGAGTGTGTCAAAGTTCCCTAAGGACCTCAAGGGCTCCCGGGCAGTGCTCACACCCAGATTTCATAGCCAAAATAGAGTAAGTGCAGTGTGGAATGGCCAGCCTCTGTGTGTCAAAGTTCAAAGGGAGCTCAAGGGTCCCAAGGCAATGCTCACACAGAAGGGGCAGAACCTAGATTTTTAAGAGTATATGTGAGAGTGCTTTTTGTTTTTAAAAGGTTTAAGTAAGAAAACAGTTTTGAGAAAGGGTAAGTAAGAAAACAAGTTTGAAGAGGGAAACTTGATTGGAATAGAATTTCAACATCACACAAAGGACCAGGGATAGTCGAACAATCACAAGAAGGGGTATGGGATTTGACGGACAAATACAGAGCATGTGAGGGAAAACATGTAGCAGGCAGAAACACATATAGGAATGAAATCAGAAGCTCCTAAGGGTTCAGAGGATCGTGGGTACAGTAAAGTACCAGATTAGATTAACACCAAACAACTAAGACCATGATTAAAGTAATATACCAGTCATAGGCATGGAGATTCACATAAGAAGAAGGTGCTAAGTATACAGAAACATGCTGGTCATAAATAAGTAAAGCATAAACTTAACATGCAGATGGGAGTTTAGGATCCTAGTTACATGTTGAACAACATAATGATAAGTAAAAGCAAATTAGAAACACAGTGAATTGCAACAGCAACAGAAACATGTTGGTTTGAGAACTGAAATCTGAATTAGAACATACCAGTGAAGTGAAGAAAGCAGTAACACAAACAGGAAGTAGGAGATGCACAATAGTTAGCCTTGGCTTGCAGCCGGCTAACTTAGAATAGTAGTAACTAGCACAGAAGAGAGAGAGAGCAGAGAATTTTTTTTAATTGTGAGAGAGAGTTGAACATATTAGTTCGTGTCTCTCTGTCTATGGAATGAATAGAGTATATATATATAGTTTGAAACTAGGTGAAAATAAGGATAGGGATCAAATTAGCCATAATTAAGAGACTAGGAACCAATAAGGGCATAACCAACCCAAGTGCTCCCTTGAATTAAGGAGTTATTCAAACTGTAAGTAAAAAATAAGGAAAGGAGGTAAAACAGTGTTCATGACTAGAAATTAAGTATCCCTTAATTGAAGGTTGAACTCAAACGGCTAGTAGGTAAGCATATTTCAGAAAACTTACCATGCATAGGACATGTAAGAAAATAATTTCAGATCAAATCAAGCAAGGAATTGAGACTACGTTCGGAAAAATATCAATTAAGGAAGCAATATCAATCATAGTAACAAATCAAGGTAAGAAAAACAAATTAGGGGTTAGAAATCAGAAGAATATCTCATGAAAGATCAGTAGGGCTTTTCGAATCATAGTGAATCAGAAATTCAAACAACTAGTGAATAGAGACTCTTAAGTATAGAAGGAATGACCACATTATAAGCAAAGTTATAAGCTAGGCAACAATTGAGTGACAAATAACACAGAATCAAGGACTCGAGCAAGCATAATATTAATTAATGAGAATCAACATGAAACAACACGATTGTTAAGTAAGAACACAGAAACACAAGTATATGAAATTAGGAATCATGTGAGTCAGGGAGGCAAGAAGAACCAAAGATAAACAACATAGGGTAAAGATCAATGAAACATAAGCACATATGCGAACACGCATGCAAACTAGTAGTTTTCAGGGTTTTATGTCTAAAAAAATAGGATTTTACACAAATACTAGTACGAATCAACAGAGTAGACATGATACACACAAAAGAGACGAAGAGTCATAAACCCTAATAGGAAAACAGAGTAATATCACCAGAAATTCAATCCATTCGTGACAATCGAACACATGTACTGACCACACCACATGAAAGGGTTTTAATAATGAAAAATGTGAGGGAAAATCATGAGACAGTGTTAAAAAATCGACAAAGAAAACGATTTTGAAAAAGGGTTTCGGAACCCTAGTTAAAAATGAAGAACCGTTTAGAAAAAAATAGAAGATCTTTAAAGGAAATATCATAATAACTCGTAATATGCATAGATCTATTGTAGATCTAAAGGAATCGGAAGATTCAAACCTTAGGGTTTCAAAGAAAACCTCAAAGAAGATGAGAAGAACCTCAAATGTCACTGGCTCAGTCCCAAAGGTCACAGACCTCACTCAAAATCAAAGCCTTGAAGGCCTGGGTAAGCAGGAACACCATGGGTTTGAACAGATGGGTCCTCTCCCCTCGAGGGCCTTAGGGATGACATTACCGGCATAAGTAAACAATAAGAGGCAGAGGGTGGGGAAGGTTTCGAGGTTTCCGGCGAAGGGATGGCCGGAGAAGATGAATCCATCGGAATCTGAAAAGACAGGAAGTCTCTAGAAGAGACTAGATAGAGAGAGACAGTTAGAGAGATGAGGGACCGGTGAGAATGAGTGGGGTCAGAGGTTAGTCTACGTTAATTAAGGTAACAAAAATATGGGTCGTTGATCTAATTTGACCAACGGCTCAGATTGGTTTAGGGTTGGGCCGGGTAGTATAGGAATTGGGCTTGGGTCTGTTGGGTTATTTCAATTGGGTTAGGGATTAGGCCGATTTTAGGCTAAAATTGAAATAATGATGGCTAATTGTTAAATACCCACTTAAATTAGCTAAAATAATTTATAGAAATAGCTAATAATTATGAAAAAATGAAATTGATGCTTAGAAGATAAATTAAAATAATTAATTAGTATTTAAAATATAAAATGAATAATTATTGGATAAAAAATAGTATAAAACATGTGATTAGGCTATAATTACAAAGTTATTGCATTTATAGCCAAAGAGTACCAATCTGGCTAATTGTGAAATAATTTGGTGTCAATACGGTTAAAATAATATATTAAGTCAAGAAATTTTTTTGAAATCATTTGTAATGCAATTTATAATTAATTATTAGAAATGAAAACACTGGATGAATTAAAATAAATTAATAAAAATATGGTAAAATTATAGAAAATACCAATTGTTATGGAAACCTGATTTTGAAGATACATATGCAAGTTAAAAATAATTTGAGGAAAAATTGGGTATAAACACTCACAAAGGTAAACATACCACTACAAGAACATCAACAACAAGAATTCCCCCAGGCCATCACAAGTCATCACAAAACAATCCCTGACACATCCTGTCTTGTCTCGTCATGTGTGCAATAATAAGGTAAATGCCCGCCTTGTCTCGCCACACGTGCATAACCATGTTCCCACCTTGTCATTCCACATGCACAACCCACATATGTATATCCCGCCTTGGCCCGCCGCATGTGCAATATCAATAGTAATCACGGCACCGCAGAAACCTCGTGCAAATCCCCATATAAAAAACCGCATGGCAGAAAGCTCGTGCATCACAATAACCACAACTGCAAGGCAGAAACCTCGTGAATCACCAAACAAATACACTAATACAAGATACGTTAAACAAATCAACTCAAGAACCTTCGATCACAAGAAAGGGTAAAACTAGATAATAAGGAAGAACCACAATAAGGAAAACTACGCATGATAAGAACAACTCAACAAAGAAGTACACTGTACCAGTACATGCAAGATACTTACCTCAAAGAAGACATACCAGTACTCTAAAATGAACTTCTCGGGTGAAAAGACCTCTGTACGGCTCAAATCTAACCAAAATAACTTCAAAGCACAAATAAAACTTATAAGAGGCTATTCCGAATGATAAATTCTCAATCTTTACAAAAATCTAGAAATTGATCCCAAAAGTCGACCCCCGGGCCCGCACCTCAGAACCCGATAAATTTTTACAAAACCCGAACACCCATTCCGATACAAGTTCAACCATACTAAAATTAAAAACATCTGATAGCATTTCGTCCCTCAAATCATAATTTTCATTTTGAAAACATTCTTCAAAAACCAACATTTTTCTCAACTCAAAACAAAAATTAAATGATAAAAATAAAAATAAAATCATGGAATATGTTAGATTGTAGGTGAAGAACGCTTACCCAATTGATTTTCTTGAAAAACCCAAGAGAAGCTCCCAAAATCGAAGTTTAAAATTCAAATTATGAAGAAAATGGCAAAACCCTCGACTTAAATGTTTCTGCCAGGACTTCCGTATGTACGGACAAGGAACCGCATATGCGGAATCGCATTATGAGAAATAGTCCGCATCTGCGAATGTGGCTAACCAGGCCAGGGACCGCATCTATGAATTTACAGCCACACAAGAGGCACAACAGAAGCGAAAAGGGAAGTCGCAGAAGCGAGATTCCTCGCAGGTGCGATCGCTGGACCGCAAAAGATGCCTTTGCACCTGCGTGCTAGCCTCAAGCAGAAGAAAGCAAGCTCCCAGGCCTTCATGACCGCAGAAGCGGCCAGGCTCATGCAGAAGCAGAGTCGCACCTCAGCTACAAAGCATCACAGGTGCAAAACACAAGAAACAGACCTACTCAAAACTAGGAAAAATATCCAAATCTCGATAGAAACACGCCCGACGAAACTACGAATTGCACCATCAATCGAACTTATGAACTTCCAATTCTTCCAACTTCTAAAACTCGTGCCGAAACCTATCAAACCAACCCAGAATAACATCAAAATTTCCAGACACGCCTAAGTCCGAAAGCATCCTATGAAACTACTCAAGGTCAAATGCTGCCGAGCAGAACTTAAATTCTCAAAACAACTGGCCTGGTCATTACAATTTATTTTAAGGGTAATATGAAAATTTAATTTCTAAAGGATATTTTAGCAAAATAACTTCACACTAAAGGTTTTCATACTTTTAACATATATCTATCCGTACTATATTAAAAGCACAAACGCTCTTAGAGAAATGTCGTTCGCCTTTTTTACCCTTTAAAAATATATTATATTGGTTAAAATAATAATTTAAGTTATTTGCCTAAAATTTATGGCTCCAAAATTAATTGAATTCTCTATATTAAATACTTCCTTATTCAAATAGGTATGAACCCTAATTTATAGGACTTCAAAATCAATTACCAAAATTTTATCTTAAAGAATCATTAAAAAGAAAGAAAAAATCACAAACATACTTTACCATGTTTGTTTTCCTATCCCATTTATTATAAAATACCTATAACAAAAGTTTAAAATTTAATACTAACGCTTTTTTCCATTTCAAACTTGATCTTTAAAACTAACGCTTTTTTCCATTTCAAACTTGAGACTAGTATGTATGTATGTACTAATAAATATAGTGACTTTCCACAAATGAGGTCTGAGAGATATAATATGATATGATGATACGATATGATGGTAAGAAGTTACCCCCAAAAATTTTGATCGTAATTGTCAAAAATTATTGTTCATCACTTTTCTATCAGTTGACTAAAATACACCCTTCCACTAATTTTCAGTCATATCACCTAAGAAATTTAAAGCTACAAGAATATCACTACTAGATTGTTGGCAAAAACAACATTGTAGTTACTTAAATTTGCATTAAATTTTCATCCTGGTAAACAAGCATTGAAGTTTTCCATTAAAACACCTAAAGTTGATCATTTACACATATTTTAAATACCTCCATTATAGCATGATATCAATTGCGTCGACAAGGATAACACGTCATATGATAAGACTTTTTTCGAATTGACACGCATAATTTATAGGTTACACGTCATATAGGTCCTATGATAATACGTTATTTGATGTGATCTGAGGCCTCGAGTAGGTACCTGTTATGTTACATCACTTGTTGGTGTGTTCGGACGAGGTCTCGAGTGGCTTGGTTGAGTTTTCAGATAGATTTAGGTTGTGTTGCGCTTTATTTTTATGCTTCGACGTTGCTTCTTCAAGCATAAATGTTTCACATTAAGAAAATGAGCTCCAAATTCACTTTATTGAAGCATTAGATCCGTATCATAATTAAGGAGCCATAGAAAAAAGAATTATCGAATCCGGACATCATATGAGATAATTATGCTCATTTCCGTGTCGGGGAGAATGCTGGTTTCTGGTGTAGCCGTAATTGCAAATATTTTTATCGCAATTGTGTTGCCCAGCTCGTAGTTGCAAACACTTTGACGCAATTGCGACATTTTCCAGTCCAATTATTATTCATAATTGCAAAACCTTCTTCGCTTTTGTGAGGGTTCACAAAATGTGACATCCGCAACTTGTTTTCAGGAGTGTAATTCGGGGTTTTGCTTCATTTTGTGATATTTTTGAACCCTAGGTCCAAGAGTGGGCAATTTTAAGAGAGGAATTTCATCTACAACCGTTGGTTAAGTACCCTTGTTCAATTTCTATGTATCTTTCATGATTTTATTTGAGTTTTAACATCAAATTGGCGAGAATCAAAGTGAAAAAATTGAATTTTTGAAGAAATCTTTCAAAATGTAAATTAATGATTTGAGGGACGAATTGGTATCGGAAATTGAAAATTTTTGTATGGTTGAACTCGTATCGGTATGGATGCTCGGGTTTTTTTAAATTTTATCGTGTTCCGAGGTGCGGGCCGGGGGGTTGACTTTTTCGTATTTGTTAAAGACCAAAACTTTATTATACGAAATTATTTTTTATGAGTTTCATTTGTGATTTGAAGTTATTTTTGTTAAATTTGAGCTGTCCGGAGGGTGTTTCACTCAAGAAGGTCAGTTTAGAGTAACGGACTAGCTTCTTTGGGGTAAGTATCTTGCCTAACCTTAAGTGTACGCAAGGTGACGAGCAGGTACTTGGCTTATATGTGCAAATTAGATTGGTTAAAGTTCTTAGACACCCTCTGCACGGTCGGACGGCTGGTGCGACTACTAGTGTTGTACTCATACATTGAAAACCCTGCTGCACTTCCTTGCCCCAAAGCTTAGGGCAGAACCTCTGCACTTGGCTAAAATCCCCGCACTCGAAATAACCTCTCGGTTACGTATGGCTGTTGACCTAAATTCTGACACTGGTGGCCTGAATACCCACTGGAGGATGGTGGGCGATAGGAACTCTCAGGCATGGCACTGAAATAGAGTCGAAATAGACCACCCCGAGGAGGCAGCGGTGCTGGGTATGTGGGTCTGCTAGGCCGGCCTCTCCCAAACTGACCTCTGCCCCTAGATGGAGCACTATTGAACCGTTCAGAATAACAAAAGAGTTTTTCCGGTGGCATCTAATCGCTGCCCTGCTGATGATAACCCTCAATCCTCCGAGCTATATCCACAACGAGCTGGTATGAAGTACCCATATCAACCTCTCGGGCCATAGTTGACTAAATACAGGAGTGCAATCCCGTAACAAACCTCTGCACTATCTCTACCTCAGTAGGAAGTATCATAAGTGCATGGAAAGACAACGTAGAGAATCTCGCCTCCGCATTCCCTTTGCCTCAATAGGAAATATCATAAGTGCACGGCGAGACAACTTAGAAAATCTCACCTCATAATCGGTCACTGACATCTGTCCCTACTGGAGCTGCTCAAACTGGAAATGCAACTCTTCCCTCTGGGAAGGTGGAATATACCTATCCAAGAAAAGGCGTGTGAACTGATCCCAAGTCAAGGGAGGAGAACCTGTTGGTTTGCCAAGAAGATTAGACTAGCACCATTTACGAGCCCTTCCCTCCAGCTTGAAAGTAGTAAAATCTACCTCGTGGGACTCTAATATGCTCATGTTGTGCAGTCTATCCCTGTACCAATCAATGATGTCCTGGGGATCCTCATGTCACTTACCGCCAAAGACAGGAGGGCGTAGCCTAGTCCATCTGTCCAGTTGCTTTTGCGGTTCACCGACCATAATTGGTCTGGGCTTAGGTGTGGCTGTTATCACTGGATGGGCTCCGCCCACGGGTAGTATGCCCGGGGTCTGATATACTGCAACTGCATGCCAAAGAGCCTGAGCAGTAGGGGTCTGTCGTCTCCTTCCTACCTGAGATGTGGCTGGGTCTGCTAGAAATAAACTAGCCTAGGTCATAGTATCCATGAACTATAGCATATAGCCCATAACCTCCTGAAATCCCGGTGCTGGCATGAAATCTACTAGGGCTGTCTCTTTTGCAGGCACCTCTCCCTACTCCTTAATAATGCGGTCCTCTACTTGATTCGCTTGTGGTATATCTAGGGCAACTGTAGGAAATTCTAGTCCCCTACCTCGGGCCGGTGCCCTCCCCTGGCCTCGGCCTCTAGTAACTAGGGGAGAGGCTCCTCTCGAGCTTGGAAAATCCGTCGTTCGTGTTCTCAAAAATTATAAGAGAAATAATTTTAGTATGTCATCAACTGCACGATAGTAAATGAAGAAAGAGTAGTTTCCTAACACCCTATAGCCTCTTGAATATAAGTACGGACGTCCCCATACCGATCCACAATACTTTATTAGGTCTGCTCATAACTTGTGAGGCCTATGTGAGCCTAGTGCTCTGATACCGTGTTGTCATGACCCAATCTCTCCTATAGGTTGTGATGGCGCTAAACACTACCGCTAGGCAAGCCAACGGTGAACTAACTCTGTGATCCTTTCTTTTAGAATTTTGAAATAATTGATTTTTAATTATTCAGAAATCAAGAAGTGAAAAGTTAGTAAAATGAGAAAAAGTAAACAATTATAAAAGGAACGGGATGAAGTAATTACTGAAAACCAACAAGTGTCTACACAACTGTTTGAAATGAAATAGACAGAAAATAAAGCAAAAGAAAGACTTCAGTTGCTGCAGAATTGGCTCGGCAGGCAGCTCATCGCTAAGTCTCGTAGTAATCAAGGATGGGCACTGAACTGATATCCAGATGCACCAACTTTAGATCCTGCACTATTAGTACAAAAGTGTAGCGTGACTACATAAACAACATGTACCCAGTAAGTATCCAGTCTAATCTCGAAGAAGTATTGACGAGGGGTCGACTCTAATACTTACTATGGGATAACAATAAAATAATGAAATTTTAACAACTGAAAATACAATAACAAGAATAAATGAACAATTATTTCACTAACAGTAAGGCCTAAGTAATTTCCACCATTTAACAAATTAATTTCTCAAGTCAATGCAATAATATCAATTATAGTCGGATTGAAGAATTATAACGCACAAATTATGCCGAGGTCGTACCGCTTGATCCAACATGCAAATAAATAAACTGTGCACTGCCTAGGTTTGAACGAAACGAACCATAAAAGCATCTATTCTATTACCGAGACGTTCGTCCCGCTCCACAAGAAGATAAAATACTTTATAATTAACCAATTCAAAGATTATTATGAGTTTAATATTCTTGGAAACATCAGTTCTCACTAACGGTCAAGTAACCCGTCCAAAACTCAAGTAAATGAAATTTGAACTTTTACAATTCCTTTATCAAGCTTCTATATGATTTAAGTATTTAAATTAGCAAGTAAGGTGCACATATCGCAAGTATCGTATGATTTAGGTCCTAAACTACCCGGATAGAACAATAATCAGTAGCTACGTACTGGGACTCTCGTCACCTCGTGCGCAAGTAACCCCCTACAAATAGGACCACATATTAAATCAATTCACCTATGAGGTTAATTCCCTCTTATAAGGTTAGAAAATAGATTTACCTCCTCTCAAAGCTTTCTTTCCAATCCAAAATTGTGTTTTAAACCCTCAACTTGGTGCCAAACGACTCGAAACTAGTCAAACATTATATAAAATAGTCAATGCATGTTCAAAAGTTCATATCTAACTATTAAAGTGATTTCTCAACCCAAATTGAAGAATTTCTAAAATTCACCCCCGGGCCCACATGATCGGGTTCCGGAAATTTTCGAAGAAAGTTGTTACCCATAACCCCATGAACTCAAATATATGATTTTTACCCTATTCCATAATCATTTTTTTGGTTAAATCCCATTTTTATCAAAACTGTAGGTTTTCTTCAAAAATCCCATTAATCCGACAATTTTCCATTTTAAATCTAATTATTCTTCATGTATTTAGCTAAAGAATCGATAAGGATCACTTACCCTTAGACGTTGATGGAACCTCTCTCAAAAATGCTCTCAAAATCGTCCAAGACTCAACCGAGGTTAGGCATGATACTTATTGTGTACCACAGTGGTGTACTCATGCTACACTTCTTCCCATCTTTTTGTGCAGAACTAGGTAGTTCGGATCAGGTCGGTTCTTGAGACTTATGCTTGATGTGGATGGAGACTTCAAGGTATACTTTCTGGCCGTTTGCAGGATCCGAAGTTACCCTATATTGTATTTATGTTACGACCCAAATAGCATGAGTACACCACAACGATACCCAGTAAGTGCCAAGACTAACCTCGGTAGAGCAGTGATGAGGTCAGTTCAGAGCCCTACTGGGATATAATAATAAGACAAATGATATAATAAAATGAAGAAAGACAAAAAATTTAACAGAAGGAATTCACAGAGAAATAACAACACAGTACAGTGAGATAAATAACAGGGGCGCTCCTGAGATATCGTCTCGTAGTCCCAAAAGTAAATACTCAATAGGGGATCTCCCGAGGTACCTCCTCGTAATCCCAAAAGTAATCACATAGCTCAAATCGGTGGAAAAAGCAATTAACAGCAAGAATTCTATAGCTAAGGTTGATACAAATCAAGTAAAGGCAGGAATTCAACTAAACATGCTGCACATACTTCAAAGAAGCATTTAAGACATGTAGACATGCGAAATTAGACTAAACATGATAACTACACATACTGGTATAACTCAACTAAGGTGTAACAGGATACTACTCAGTGAAAAACCTGATTTTACAACAATTAACCCATGTACGCACTTGTCACCTCGTGTACATGGCGCTCACATATCATAGAAGTATCACAACAGTACCAAATCCTAATGGGATTTCCCCCACACAAGGTTAGGCAATTCACTTACCTCGAACCAAGCTCAATAAATCAATAAGAACACCCTTTCCTCGAATATCCGACTCTGAATGGCCCAAATCTGCCAAAAATAATTACATACCATAAATAGAACTAAAATAGACTAATCTAATAATAAACTCTATACTTTATCAATAATTTCGATAATCGTCCCAAAAGGTCAACTTGGGCCCACATCTCGGAATTCGGAAAAAGTGACAAAATACAAAGACCCATTCACCCACGACTTCACTCGTACAAAATTTACTCAAATCTGAAGTCAAAACCTCAATCAAAACTCAAAATTTGGTTGCAGAATTTTTCCCATTTTTCCCAATTTTCTCAACCCAAATCTTAAATTAAAGGGTTGAACTAATGATTAGATTAGTGGAATATATCCAAAAAGAAGCGAATAATCATTACCCAATCGATGCCTCTGAAATCTTTCAAAATTTCGTCCAAATTTGAGCTCTCTATCTCAATTTTTGATAAAAAATGGCTAAACCCCCATTATTGAAATGTTATAGTCTGCCCAGGTGCAACCATATTCGCGAATGCGGCCCCACTCTCGCGTTCACGTTGAACAAATAATTACAGACCAGAAATTCCTCCTCCGTGAATGCAAGTGACCTTTCGTGGATGCGTATCTTCCACTGACTGCTTCTTCTCGAATGCGATGCTTACTACGTGAATGCGTAGAACAAATGCCTTGGGATCCCAGCTACCCTACTTCCTTTACGCGATCGCGATACCCTTCACGCGTTCGCGATGCACCCCTGAACATACCTTCGTGAACGCGGTCTATACTTCGTGAATGTGATGCATAATTCCTCTCCTTTCACCAGCTCCTCTTCACGAACGCGGAACTTCCCCACGTAAACGCGAAGAAGGAAACCAGCAACTGGACACTAGATTTTCAGCAACTCCTACAAGTCAAAAACTAGTCCATTAACCATCTGGAATCCACCCGAGGCCCCCCGAACCTCAACCAAACATACAAACAAGTCCTAAAACATCATCCAAACTTAGTTGAGCCCTAAAATCACATCAAACAACAACAAAAACACGAATCATACTCCAATCCAAACTTAATGAACTTTGAAACTTCAAACATCTACAACCGATGCCGAAATATATCAAATCATGTAGATTGACCTCAAATTTTGCAAATAAGTTATATTCGACATTACGTACCTACTCAAACTTCCAAAATCAGAATCCGGTCTCGATATCAAAAAGTCCACTTCCGGTCAAACTTTCGCCATTTCAAGCCTAATTCAGCTACAGACCTCTAATTCACAATCCGAATAGGCTCCTAAGTCCAAAATACCCAACGGAGCTAACAGAACCGATGAAACTCCATTTAAAAGTCAACTTCACACAGTTCTAACTACGATCAAAATCCTAGAACTCAAGCTTCCATTTTAGGGACTAAGTAACCCAGATCACTACGAACCCACAAACAAAGCCTCCCGGCAAGTAATATAAGCAGAAAAAGGTACGCGGAAAGAAGAAAATAGGGGATTGTGCCTAATACTCTCAAAATGACTGACTGGGTTGTTACATCCTCCCTCTCTTAAAACAATCATTTGTTCTCGAACGAGTATAGAGACATACCTAAAGTGGTGAAAAGATGAAGATAACGGCTACACATATCATGCTCGGTCTCCCAAGTTGCCTCCTCGACTGGCTGACCCCTCCACTGAACATTCACGAAAACAATGTTATTTGACCTCAGCTTTCGAACCTACCTGTCAAAAATAGCCACCGGCTCCTCAACATAAGATAAATCCTTTTCCAACTGGACTGAGCTGAAATCCAAAACATGAGACGGATCGCCGTGATACTTCCATAGCAGAGAAACATGGAATACGGGGTGAACTCCTCCTAGACTGGGAGGCAAGGGAAGCTCATAATAAACCTCCACAACACGTCACAACACCTCGAATAAGCCAATAAACCTATGCTCGGATTTCCTTTATTTCAGAATCTCATAACACCCTTCATGTATGACATCCGAAGCAGGACCAACTCTCTAACAATGAATGCAACATCGCGAACCTTTCAATCCGCGTAACTCTTCTATCTAGACTGGGCTGTGCGAAGTCGATCCTAAATCACGTTAACCTTCTCGAGAGAATCCTGAACAAAGTCAATACCCAATAACCTTGCCTTGCCCAACTCGAACCAACCTACTGGAGGCCGACACCGCCTACCATACAGAGCCTCATATGTTTCCATCTAGAGGCTCGACTGATAATTGTTGTTTTAGGCAAACTCCACAAGTGGAAAGAACTGATCCCAATAACCTCCAAACTCCATCACATATGCACACAACATATCCTCTAATATATGAATAGTGCGCTCGGATTGTCCATCCATCTGAGGGTGAAATGTTATGCTCAACTCAACCCGAGTACCTAACTCATGTTGTACGGCCCTCCAGAATCGATATGTAAATAGTGTACCTCGGTCAGAGATGATAGATACAGGTACGCCATAAAGCCTGACGATCTCGTGGATATAAACTCGAGCCAGTTGCTCGGAATAATAGGTAGTCATCACATGAATGAAATGAGCCGACTTGGTCAGCCGATCCACAATCACACAAACTGCATCAAACTTTCGCTGAGACCGTGGAAGCCTAACAGCGAAATCCATTGTGATCCGCTCCCTTTACACTCCGGAATCTCTAACTTTTGAAGAAATCCACCGGTCACTGATGCTCACACTTTACCTGCTTGCAATTTAGACACCGAGCTACATATTCCACTGTCCTTCTTTATTCTCCTCCACCAATAATGCTACCTCAAGTACTGATACGTCTTTGCGGAACCCGGATGAATGGAGTACTGGGAACTATGAGCCTCCTGGAGAATCAACTCAGGCAAACAAACTACATTGGGAACACATAGTCTGCCCTGCATCCTCAATGCACCATCATCTTCAATAATGACCTCCTTAGCATCACTATGCTGAACCGTGTCCCTAAGGACAAGCAGATGGGTGTCATCGTACTGATGCTCCCTTATACAATCATAAAGAGAAGATCGAGAGACCACACAAGCCAACACTCGACTCGACTCATAAATATCCAATCTAAAAAATTGGTTGCCTAAGGCATGAACATCCAACGCCAATGTCCTCTCTCTTGCTGGTAGATATGCTAAGCTTCCCCAAACTCTCCGCCCAACGACTCAAGGAATCGGCCACCACATTGGCCTTCCCGAGATGGTAAAAAATGGTGATATCATAATCCTTAAAAAGGTCCAACCACCTCCGCTGACGCAACTTAATATCCTTCTGTTTGAAAAGATGTCGCAAATCTTCAAGGCATGAACAATAGCAGCTAACTCAAGGTCGTGGACAAGATAGTTCTTTTCATGCACCTTCAGTTGTATGGACGCGTAGGAAATCACCCTACCGTCGTGCATCAACACCACGCCGAGTCTGAAGCACAGTCGTTGGGCAGCTCATGATACTTCCGAGCCTGGGAGTACACCAGAATGTCGTAAATAAATACAATGATGAATAAGTCAAGATAGGGCCGAAATATGTGGTGCATCAAACGCATGAATGATGTTGGGGTCTTCTTCAGCTCAAATGACTTCACAAGGAACTCGTAGTGACCATACCGAGTCCTAAAAGCATCTTCGAGATGTTTGGTTCCAGAATCTTCAACTGATGATAGCCTGGACGCAAGTCGACCTTTGAAAACACTCCGGCACCTTGTAACTGATCAAATAGGTTATCAATACAAGGAAATGCATACTTGTTCTTCACTGTAACTTTTTTCAACTGGCGATACTATAGAACCATCCTTCTTCTTCATAAACAAGACCAGAGCACTCCAAGGCGACACACTAGGCCGAATGAAGCCCTTATTAGGCAACTCTTGTAACTGATCCTTCAATTCCTTCAACTCAGGAGGAGCTATAGTATATGGAGGAATAGAGATGGACTTAGTGCCCGACAACAAATCAATGCCGAAGTCAATATCTCTGTCGGGAGGCATGCCTGAAAGGTCAGCTGGAAATACATCTGGAAAATCCCTCATTAATGGAATTGACTCAACTGTAGGGGTATAAATACTGACATCTCTCACATAAGCTAGATACGCGTCACACCCCTTCTCAACCGTTCATTGAGATTTAAGAAATGAAATAACTCTACTAGGAGTATACTCTAAGATACCTCTTCGCTTTAATCGTGGTAATCCTGGCATAGCCAGCGTCATGGTCTTGGCATGACAATCAAGAATAGCATAATGGGGCGACAACCGATCCATGCCTAAAATAATTTCAAAATCTACCATACTGAGCAATAATAAATCAGCTCTGGTCTCAAAACCACTAAGAACCACCAAACACGACAGATACATACGGTTAATAACAATAGAATCTCCCACAGGTGTAGAAATAGCTACCCTAATCTCATACTGAACTGAAGTTACCGGCTGCATCAATATGATCTCTCGAACCTGGTCGACCTAAACCCGCTGCTCTGCGGTACGGGCGGTGAGAGTATGTGCTCCTCCCCCAGCATGAGATGTGGCAGGAGCAAGTGGAATCAATCCAGCCTGAGCCAAGGTGCTGAACATGCTCAGAAACTGGGCTAGAGTCTCCTAGTGGGCTGGTGTGGTAACAGGTACCTCAAGTGCCTGCCCTCCAGCTGGAGCTACTAGGGCTCCTATGTAGCAGCTCGTACGGGTGCTCTGGCTGCACCACGTGGACATCCTCGACCTCTACCCCAGCCTGAGCCTCTGGGGCTCTAGCAGGGGGTGGGTTCCTGGTTATCATATCCGCATGTACTTGTCCTCACCATCTATGAGAGAATAGAATTTAAAAGATTAGAATTTCGAAGTCAACAATTTCGCACGACAAGGATTCAAAGAAGTGAAAATTTTCTTTAATAGTTCCATAGCCTCCCGAAGATAAGTACAGACCTCTCTGTACCGGTCTGTGAGACTCTACTAAACTTGTTTGTGACTTACAACACCTATGAACCTAGAGCTCTGATACAACCTTGTTACGACCTAAATCTCCCTCTGTAAGATATAGTGACGACAGCTAGTCTCTACGAATAGGTAAGCCTAAAAATTGCGGAATAACAAAAATAAAAACAAAATTTAACAACTAGACTGCAACAGATAACTATAAAATGATAAAATGCCGCTCGACATATACAAACAACCCACTACTAGAGTATACACAGTGTTCCCAAAACCCGTAAATCACAAGTCACAAGCTACAGAAGAAAACTAGTATCTCTATACACCAGAGTCTAAGAAAGTACGTAAAGAAGGGATAGAAGGGGACTCTGATGTCTACGGATGCAGAAAATGTACCTTGAAGTCTTCATACAGCAGCAAGCACTCTCAGCTAATAGTGGGGCTGACAAGAGGTACTTGGATCTGTGAACAAAACATGTGCAGAAGAGTAGCATGAGTACACCACAAGATACCCAGTAAGTGCCAAGCCTAACCTCGGTAGAGTATTGATGAGGTCAGGTCCTGACCCTACTAGAATATAATAATAATCCAGATGATATAATAAAATGAAGAAAAATAGAGAATTTAATAGAAGCACCTCCATAAATCAATTCAAGATAGATAACAACAATGTACAATGAGATAACCAATAGTAGCACTCCCGAGATACCGTCTCGTAGTCCCAAAAGTGAATATGCAAGGAGATCCCCTGAGGTACCGCCTCGTAGTCTCAAAACTAAACGTTCAGGGGGATCTCTCGAGGTACCGCCTCGTAGTCCAAAAACTAAATGTGTAGGGGGATCTCCTGAGGTACCGCCTCGAAGTCCCAAAAGTAAATGTGTAGGGGGATCTCCGGAGGTACCGCCTCGTAGTGCCAAAAGTAAACACACAGATCAAATCGGTGGAAAAAGCAATTAACAACAACAATTCTATATCAAAGGTTGATACAAATCCAGGAAGAAATTCAATTAAACATGTTGGACATATTTATGATAAGCATTTAAGACATGTAGACATGCAAAATTAGACTAAACATGATAACTACACATGCTGGTATAACTCAATTAAGGTGTAACAGGCTACTAGTTAATGAAAAAACTGATTTTACAACAATTAACCCATGTACGCACTCGTCACGTTGCGTACGGCGCTCATATATCACAGAAGTATCACAACAGTACCAAATCCTATGTGGATCCCCCCCCCCCTCAGACAAGGTTAGGCAAGCCACTTACCTCGAATCAAGCTCAATCAATCAATAAGAATGCCCTTTCCTCGATTATCCAACTCTGAATGGACCAAATCTAGCCAAAAATAATTACATATCATAAATACAACTATAATAGACTAATTAATTAATGAAATATATACTTTAACAATAATTTAAAAACTCGCCCCAAAAGGTTGACCCGGGCCCATGTCTCAGGATCGGGTGAAAGTCACAAAAAACGAAGACACATTCACCCATGAGTTCACTCGTACCAAAATTACTCAAACCCGACGTCAAAATCTCAATCAAAACTCAAAAAATTGGTTGAAGAACTTTTCCCATTTTCCCAAATTTTCTCAACCCAAATCCGAAATTAAAGGGTGGAATTAACAATAGATTAGTGGAATATAACCAGAAACAAGTGAAGAATCATTACCCAATCGATGCCTCTGAAAATCTTTCTGTGACGACCCAAAGGGTCATCACTTGTGTTCTTACCCATTTCGTGCTTCTGAGGCATTGGAAACCTCATTTGGGGTTGCCTCGATTGGCGTGGACAGTCCGGGCGCGTAACGGGAAAGCTTAAATATGAAATTTTGTTAAAAATGCTAAGTTTTGATATTAAAATGAATAAATTTGACTTTGGTCATCATTTTCAAACGGACCCGGACCCGTGATTTGAAGGTACCGGATGGTCCGTAGGAAAATATGGGACTTGGGTGCATGCCCGGAACCGAATTCCGAAGTCCCAAGCCCAAGAAATGAATTTTTTAGTAAAATTGTTTTCTGAAAATATTTAAGGAAATTAAAAATGAAATCTGATTAGAAAGCGATGGTATCGGGCCCGTATTTTGGTTCCGACGACCGATATAGGTCTTATATATGATTTAAGTCATGTCTGTAAAGTTAAAACAGACCTCGTTTGTCATGTTTCGGACTTAAAATGGAAAATTTGATGTTTTATGAAATTTTATAGAATTCATGGATTTCGAGGCTTAATTCGATGAATATGATGTTATTTTGGCGATTTGATCGCAAGGGTAAGTTCATAGGATGTTTTTGAGGTAGTGTGTATATTTGGATTGGAGCCCCGAGGGCTCGGGTGAGTTTTGGTTAGGCCACGGATTGCATTTTTGAACTTGGAAATTTGCTGGTGCAACTGATCTGCAGGCTTCGCATTTGCGAAACCAGCATCGCAAATGCGAAGGTTGGTCTGGGCAGGCCTGATCGCAAATGCGACCAAGGGGTTCGCAAATGCGAAGGTTGGTCTTGGCAGGTCTGATCACAAATGTGACCAAGAGGTTCGCAAATGCGAAGATGGGTCTGGGCAAGCCTGATTGCAAATGCGCCAAGAAGTCCGCAAATGCGACAGGTGGTCGCAAATGCGACGTCTGCCATCGCAAAGGCGAAAGCTGGGAATTTCAGAAGGGTTCACAATTGAATACCCCAGTTCGCAATTCCCATGCCAACCAGTGGCCTGCAATGCACTTAAGCCGAATTTTGACTCAATTTTTCATATTTTCTCAAACTTAAACACACTTAGGGGATTTTTCCAAGAGCAAGACTTCTTCCAAATCATTTTTAAGTGGGGTTTTACTCAATTCTTTCAATTATTAACATCATTTAACATGTTTTCAACTTAAAATCAAAGATTTCCATGGGTGAAATTGGGTGATTTAGGTAGAACGTAGGTTTTTCCAAAATTGGGGTTTGAGTGGGTGATTGACCTCCGATTAGAGAGATTTTTATATGGCTGGACTCATGAGAGTACGAGGGTTTTCAAAATGCAAAATTTATCCGGATCCTAGATGCTGGCCTGAGGGGCATTTTGGTAATTTTACCTAATTTCACGCCGTAACTTTGAATTAAATAGTGGAATCAATTGCTTGAGATGTTATGTATGACATGAAATTTATTTAAATAGATTTGGGCCTTTTGGATTCGGATACCCGTGGCAAACGTGTGGTTTTCAGTTGATTTTTGAGCCGGTTCGAGGTAAGTGGGTTATCTAACCTTGTGTGGGGGACCTTTTCCCCTTAGGATGTGATATTTGGAAATTGAATGCGTTGTACGTCAGGTGATGAGCGCGTACTTGTGCTAATTATTTAAAATCCGGTTTTACTTTAAATATTTAGAATGAGTTTCTTTCTTGCCTGCTTTATTCATCTTGCAATTATAGCCTATGTTAGTTTATAAAAGCATGCCTAGTTGACTTGAATTGCCTATTTGCTTAAGTTGCTTTAATTGTACTACGTGAAGCATGTTAGGCTAGAACTACTTGTTTCTTGTATTTTTGCACCCTATTTCTGAATGTCTTCTTGTTCTGGCTGCAGTATTTACTTTGGGACTACGGGACGGTATCACGGGAGATCCCCCTGCATATCTACTTTGGGACTACGGGACGGTATCCCCGGAGATCCCCCTGCACATTTACTTTGGGACTATGGGACGGTATCGCGGGATATCCCCCTACATATTTACTTTGGGACTACAGGACGGTATCCCGGGAGTTCCCCCCGCATATTTACTTTGGGACTATGGGACGGTATCCCGGGAGATCCTTCGGATATTCATATGATGGACTACGAGACGGTATCCCGGGAGATCCACTGGACAGTTGTGAAAAGGACTACATGATGGTATCCTGGGAAAACCTCATTGTTACTATTGCTATTGAGCTGTATATATTATGTGCTTACTCTGTTCTTGTGTTTTTGTTATTGCTTTGTTTGACCAGTCTTATTCCACGGCTGTACTCATTATTACTGTCTGTTTTCATGCTGTAAATTCCTATTATATTGTTTGACCTCTGTAAAGCCCTGACCTTCCTCGTCACTACCCCGACCGAGGTTAGGCTTGGCACTTACGGAGTATCGCTGTGGTGTACTCATGCCCCTTCTGCGCATGTTTTTCATGTGCAGATCCAGGTACCTCCACCCAGACGCACTATCCCCGAGGTTGAGAGATCTAGCAGAGACTTCGAGGTACATATGCCGCCTCCGCAGACCAGGAGTCTCTATCTTATTCCATCCTTAGTGGAAAGCTTTTCCTTCCTTTCAGTTGTTTAGACATTCTGGAGTTAGAGCACTGTAGTATATTTCTGTTAGCCTGTGTTTTCCCGTGAGTTTTCGGGTTTTGGGGTGATATTGTAGACTTCCGAAATATTTAGTTTGGGGTTGTATATGCCAAGCAGCATTTATGTATACAGTTTTTCTTTAGTTGTTCAGTTTTAATTAATTATTTCCGCAAGTTGTGTCATTTTTCTGCATTGTTAGGCTTACCTAGTTATAGGGACTAGACGCCATCATGACGTATTCACGGAGGGCGAATTGGGGTCGTGACTAGCTGGTATCAGAGCTCTAGGTTCATAGGAGTCACGGAACACAGGCCGGTTTAATAGAGTCTCGCTGATCGGTACGGAGACGTCTATACTTATCTACGAGAGGCTATGTAACTGTTTAGGAAAAATCTTTACTTCATTGATTTCCTTGTCGTGCAATATTTTTCACATCAATTCTAAACCTCTGTCTTCTATTCTCTCACATATGGTGAGGACACATGCTACTCGGGACGATCATGCACCCGTGCCCCCTACTGCAGCCGTCAGAGGCGGGGGCCGAGGTAGAGGCCGAGGACGCGCACGTTGTGCAGCGAGAGCACCTGCGCGAGCTACCGTCGAGGTACCACTAGCAGGTCCAGCCGAGGTTCAGGCACCTGACACACCTACTACCACTACTACTCCAGCCATTTAGGAGACGTTAGATCAGGTCATGTCTATGTACACCACTATGGCTCAGGCAGGGTTGTTTCCCCTTGCTGCAGCCACATCCCAGGCCGGGGGAGGAGCACAGACTCCCGTCGCCCGCACTCTTGAGCAACGAGTGCCTGTGGAGCAGGTCCCAGAGATCATTCCTGCACCGCCCGTAGTGCCAGTTCAACCCGAGGATGGGTTAGCTTATTAAGAGGACGAGCAGCGGAGACTTGAGAGGTTCAAGAAGTATGATCCTCCGGTATTTAGTGGGCTAGCATCAGACGATGCCTTGGAGTTTCTAGAGGAGTGTCACCGTATTCTTCACACTATGGGTATAGCCGGATCTAGTGGGGTTTCCTTTACTACCTTCCAGCTTCGTGGAGCCGCCTATGATTGGTGGCGCTCATATGAGTTAGACAGTCGAGACGAGGCTACTTCACTGACCTGGACCTAGTTCTCAGACATGTTCTTGAGAGAGTTTGTTCCTCAGAGCCTCAGGGACGCATGGCACGCAGAGTTTGAGCATTTGCGCCAGGGTGCTATGACAGTTTTAGAGTATGCTATCCGTTATACCAGATTGTCTATGCATGCACCGGCATTAGTTGCTACTATCCGCGAGAGGGTTCGCCGGTTCATTGAGGGTCTTATCCCACCCATCAGATTTAGCATGGCTCGAGATATGGAGATGTACATTCCTTATCATCAGGTAGTGAGCATTGCTAGGATAATCGAGGGTATGCTTGCTAGGGAGCGAGAGGAGAGAGAGGCCAAGAGGTCTCGAGAGTCAGGCCACTACTCTGGTGCCCGTACCCCAGCAGCAGGTCGACATGGTAGGAGTTATATGGTCCGCCCAGTTCATTCAGCTCTTCCAGCAGCCAGTGGTGCCCCAGCTCCACCCAGGCCTCAGGAGCCTTACTATGCACCTCTAGTTTCTAGCGCGCCTTCGGCGCGGGCTGCCTTCAGGAGTCAGTCTAGCATACGTGGCCCTAGCTATTCACAACCACCACATTCTTCCAGAGCTTGTTTTGAGTGTGGCGATACACGCCATCTGGTTAGGGACTGCCCCAGACATAGTAGGGGTGCATCTTCACAGATTTTTCCGCCACAGCATGCTCAACAGAGTTCTCAGGCCATGATCACAGCTCTAGCTGCTACCCAATCTGCCCAGAAAGCTAGGGGCAGAGGTCGAGGAGGTAGAGGTCGCCCTCGAGGGGGAAGCCAGGCCAGATATTATGCTATTCCTGCTCGTACCGAGGCTGTTGCCTCCGATTCTATCATTACAGGTATTATACTGGTTGGTCACAGAGATGCATCGGTTCTATTCAATCCAGGATCTACGTATTCTTATATGTCTTCTTATTTTTCTCCGTATTTGGGTATAGCCCGAGATTCCTTGAGTTCTCATGTTTATGTTTCTACTCCTGTGGGGGATTCTCTTGTTGTGGACCGCGTTTATCGGTCGTATTTGGTTACTATTCGTGGTTTTGAGGCCAGTGCGGATTTATTGTTGCTCGATATGGTGGATTTTGATATTATCTTGGGCATGGACTGGTTGTCGCCCCATTATGCTATTCTTGATTGTCACGCCAAGACCGTGACGGTGGCTATGCCAGGTATTCCGCGTGTTGAATGGAGTGGTACCTTCTATCACACTCCCAGTAGAGTTATCTCTTTTCTTAGAGCTCAGCGTATGGTTGAGAAGGGGTGTGCCGCGTATTTATCTTATGTGAGAGAAGTTAGTGTTGATACCCCATCTGTTGATTCAGTTCCAGTGGTACGGGATTATCCCGATGTGTTTCCAGCTGATCTTCCGGGCATGCCGCCCGATAGAGACATTGATTTTGTCATTGATCTATTGTCGGGCACTGAACCTATTTCCATTCCTCCATACCATATGGCCCCTCATGAGTTGAAGGATTTGAAGGATCAGTTACAAGAATTTCTTGATAAGGGTTTTATTCGACCCGGCGTTTCACCTTGGGGTGCTCCTGTCTTGTTTGTGAAGAAAAAAGATGGTTCTATGCGCATGGGTATTGATTATCGCCAGTTGAACAGGTTACGGTAAAGAACCGTTATCCCTTGCCTCATATGGATGATCTATTTGACCAGCTTCAGGGCGCACATGTATTTTCGAAGATTGATTTGCGCTCGGGCTACCATCAGTTGAAGATTCGGGAGCCGCATATTCTGAAGACTGCCTTCAGGACTCGGTATGGCCATTACGAGTTTCTAGTTATGTCATTTGGGCTGACAAATGCCCCAGCATCATTTATGCATTTGATGCACAGTGTGTTCAGGCCATACATCGACTCGTTCGTCATTGTTTTCATAGATGATATTCTTGTTTACTCCGGAGTGGGGAAGATCGTGTGCAGCACCCAAGGACTGTACTTCAGACCCTCAGAGAGAAGAAGTTGTATGCAAAGTTCTCAAAATGTGAGTTTTGGTTGAGTTCTATGGCATTCTTAGGCCACGTGGTATCGAGTGAGGGTATTCAAGTGGATCCGAAGAAGATAGAGGTCGTGCAGAGTTGGCCCAGGTCGTCCTTAGTTACGGAGATTCACAGTTTTCGTGGCTTAGCAGGCTACTAGCGTCGTTTTATGGAAGGATTTTCATCGATTACAGCCCCTATGACCAGATTGACCAAGAATGGTGCTCCATTATTCAGTGGACAGAGGAGTGTGAGGCGAGCTTTCAGAAGCTCATGACAGCATTGACTACAGCCCCAATCTTAATATTGCCTACTGATTCGGGGTCTTATACATTTTATTGTGATGCCTCGCGAGTCGGCCTTAGAGCGGTGTTGATGCAGGACGGTAGGGTGATTGCCTATGCGTCTAGACAGTTTAAGATACATGAGAAGAATTACCCTGTCCATGACCTTGAGTTAGGTGCCATTGTTCATGCCTAGAAGATCTGGCGTCATTATTTATATGGTGTTCCCTGTGAGATATTTATGTATCACAGGAGTTTGCAGCACATATTCAGGCAGAAGGATCTAAATTTGTGCCAGCGTAGATTGTTAGAGTTGCTAAAGGACTATGACATCACTATATTATACCACCCGGGGAAGGCCAGTGTGGTGGTCGACGCCTTGAGTCGCCAGGCGGAGAGTTTGGGGAGTTTGGCATACCTTCATGCAGCTGAGAGGCATCTAGCCTTAGATGTTTAGTCCTTAGCCAGTCAGTTCGTGAGATAGGATCTTTCTGAGCCTTGCCGGGTATTAGCTTGTGTGGTTTCTCGGTCTTCCTTATTCGATCATATCAGGGAGCGGCAGTACGATGATCCTCATTTACTTATCCTCAAGGACACGGTCCAGCACGGTGATGCCAGAGATGTGACCATTGGAGATGACGCGGTATTGAGGATGCAGGGTCGGATTTTTGTGCCCAATGTTGATGGGCTTTGGGAGTTGATTTTAGTTGAGGCCCACAGTTCGAGGTATTCTATCCATCCGGGTACCACGAAGATGTACTAGGATCTGAGACAACACTATTGGTGGCGAAGAATGAAGAAGGACATAGTAGAATTTGTAGCCAAATGTCTCAACTATCAGCAAGTCAAATCTGAGCATCAGAGACCGGGAGGGTTACTTTAGCAGATTGAGCTTCCAGGGTGGAAGTGGGAGCGTCTCACCATGGACTTTGTGGTGGGACTTCCTCGTACTTTGAGGAAGCATGATGCCATTTGGGTGATTGTGGATCGGCTGACCAAATCAGCCCATTTCATTACGGTACTGACTACTTATTCATCGGAGCGGTTGGCGGAGATTTATATTCGGGAGATCGTTCGTCTGCATGGTACTCCAGTTTCTATTATTTTAGACAGAGGTACTCAGTTTGCTTCACAGTCCTGGAGAGTCGTTCAGCAGGAGCTAGGTACCAGGGTGGATTTGAGCACAGCATTTCACCCCCAGACGGACGGACAGTCCGAGCGCACTATTTAGATTCTTGAGGATATTCTCCGTGCGTGTGTGATTGTGTTTGGGGGGTCTTGGGATCAGTTCTTGCCATTGACAGAGATTGCTTACAACAACATTTATCAGTCCAGCATTTAGATGGCGCTGTATGAGGCTTTATATAGTAGGAGGTGTAGATCCTCGGTGGGTTGGTTCGAGCCGGGTGAGGCCAGGCTATTGGGCACAGAGTTGGTTCAGGATGCATTGGAGAAGGTCAAGGTGATTCAGGATAGACTCCGTACAGCCCAGTCCAGACAGAAGAGTTACGCGGACTGGAATGTTTGTGATCTTTCATATATGGTCGGAGAGCGGGTTCTGCTTCGGGTTTCGCCTATGAAGGCCATTATGAGATCTGGGAAGAAAGGGAAGTTGAGTCCGAGGTTTATTAGCCCTTTTGAGATATTAAGGCGTGTTGGGGAGGCTGCTTATGAGCATGCCTTACCTCCCAGCTTGGCAGGAGTTCATCCGGTATTTCATGTTTCGATTCTCCGGAGGTATCACGGTGACCCGTCGCACGTGTTGGATTTCAGTTCAGTCCTGTTGGACAAGGACTTATCTTATGAGGAGGAGCCGGTAGCTATTCTAGACCGGCAGGTTCATCAGTTTAGATCCAAGAGTTTCCCTTCTGCTCGTGTTCAGTGGAGAGGTCAGCCTCCTGAGGCAGCGACTTGGGAGTCCGAGTCCGATATGCACAGCCGTTACCCTCATCTATTCCCCGACTCAGGTACTTCCTTCTTCTGTCCGTTCGAGGACGAACAGTTGTTTTAGAGGTGGAGAATGTGACGACCCAAAGGGTCATCACTTGTGTTCTTACCCATTCCATGCTTCCGAGGCCTTGGAAACCTCATTTAGGTTGCCTCAATTTGCGTGCGCAGTCCGGGCGCGTAACCGGAAAGCTTAAATATGAAATTTGTGAAAAATGCTAAGTTTTGATATTAAAATGAATAAATTTACTTCGGTCAACATTTTGGGTAAACAGACCCGGACCCGTGATTTGAGGGTCCGTAGGAAAATATGGGACTTATGCGCATGCCCAGAATCGAATTCCGAGGTCCCAATCCCGAGAAATGAATTATTGAGTAAAATTGTTTTCTGAAAATGTTTAAGGAAATTAAAAATGAAATATGACTAGAAAGTGATGGTATCGGGCCCGTATTTTTGTTCCGATGCACGCTACAGATCTTATATATGGTTTAAGTCCTTTCTGTAAAGTTTGGTCGAAAACGGACCTCGTGTGTCGTGTTTCGGACTTAAAATGGAAAATTTTGATGTTTTATGAAATTTTATAGAATCCATGGATTTTGAGGCTTAATTCGATGAATATGATGTTATTTTGGTGATTTTATCGCACGTGTAAGTTCATAGGATGTTTTTGAGGTAGTGTGTATATTTGGTTTGGAGCCCCGAGGGCTCGGGTGAGTTTTCGATTGGCCACAGATTGCATTTTTGAACTTGGAAATTTGCTGGTGCAACTGATCTGCAGTCTTCGCATCTGCGAAGCTAGCATCGCAAATGCGAGCTCGTAAATGCGAGCTATTCATCGCAAATGCGAAGGTTGGTCTGGGCAGGCCTGATCGCAAATGCGACCAAGGGGTTCGCAAATGCAAAGGTTGGTTTGGGTAGGCTTGATCGCAAATGCGAAGGTTGGTCTGGGCAGGCCTGATCGCAAATGCGACCAAGGGGTTCGCAAATGCAAAGGTTGGTTTGGGTAGGCCTGATCGCAAATGCGAAGGTCGGTCTGGGCAAGCCTGATCGCAAATGCGACCAAGACGTCCGCAAATGTGAAGGGTGGTCGCAAATGCGACGTCTGCCATCGCAAACGCGAAAGCTGGGAATTTCTGAAGGGTTCGCAATTGCGAACCCAGTTCGCAATTCCCATGCCAACCAGTGGCCTGCAATGCACTTAAGCCGAATATTGACTCCATTTTTCATATTTTCTCAAACTCAAACACACTTAGGCAATTTTTCCAAGAATAAGACTTCTTCCATATCATTTGTAAGTGGGTTTTTACTCAATTCTTTCAATCATTAACACTAGTTAACATGTTTTCAACTTAAAATCAAAGATTTCCATGGGTGAAATTGGGTGATATGGGTAGAACTTAGGTTTTTGCCAAAATTGAGGTTTGAGTGGGTGATTGACCTCCGATTAGAGAGATTTTTATATGGTTGGAGTCGTGACAGTACGAGGGTCCGGATAATGTAAAATTTATTCGAATCCGAGATGCTGTCCTAAGGGGAGTTTTGGTCATTTTACCTAATTTCTTGTCGTAACTTTGAATTAAATAGTGGAATCAGTTGCTTGAGATGTTATTTACGGTATGAAATTTATTAAAACAGATTTGGGACTTTTGGAGTCGGATACTCGTGGAAAACGTGTGGTTTCGAGTTGAGTTTTAAGCTGGTTCGAGGTAAGTGGCTTTTCTAACCTTGTGTGGGGGACCTTTTCCCCTTAGGATGTGATATTTGGTAATTGAATGCCTTGTACGTGAGGTGACGAGCGCATACTTGTGCTAATTATTTAAAATCCGATTTTACTTTAAATATTTAAACTTAGTTTCTTTCTTACCTGCTTTATTCTACTTGCAATTATAGCCTATGTTAGTTTAGAAAAGCATGCCTAGTTGACTTGAATTGCCTATTTGCTTAAATTGCTTTAAATGTACTACGTCAAGCATGTTAGGCTAGAACTACTTGTTGCTTGTATTTTTGCACCCTATTTCTGAATGTCTTCTTGTTGTGGCTGCGCATTTACTTTGGGACTACGGGACGGTATCCCGGGAGATCCCCCTACATATTTACTTTGGGACTACGGGACGGTATCCCGGGAGATTTCCCTGCATGTTTACTTTGGGACTACGGGATGGTATCCCTGGAGATCCCCCTGCATATTTACTTAGGGACGGTATCCCGGGAGATCCCCCCGCAGATTTACTTTGGGACTACGGGACGGTATCTCGAGAGATCCTTCGGATATTCATATGATGGACTACGGGAAAGTATCCCGGGAGATCCACTGGAAAGCTGAGAAAAGGACTACAGGACGGTGTCCTGGGAGATCCTCATTGTTGCTATTGTTATTGAGTTGTACATATTTCGTGCTTACTCTGTTCTTGTGTTTTTGTTATTGCTTTGTTTGACCTGTCTTATTTCACTGATGTACTCATTATTACTGTCTGTTTTCATGCTGTAAATTCCTATTATATTGTTTGACCTCAGTAGGGCCCTGACCTTCCTCGTCACTACCTGACCGAGGTTAGGCTTGGCACTTACTGAGTACTGATGTGGTGTACTCATGCCCCTTCTAACGCATATTTTTCATGTGCAGATACATGTACCTCCACCCAGGCGCACTATCCCCGAGGTTAAGAGATATAGCAGAGACTTCGAGGTACATCTGCCGCGTCCGCAGACCAGGAGTCTCTATCTTATTCCAGCCTTAGTGGAAAGCTTTTCCTTCCTTTCAGTTGTTTATACATTGTGGAGTTAGAGCAGTGTAGTATATTTCTGTTAGCATGTGTTTTCCCGTGAGTTTCTGGGTTTTGGGGTGATATTGTAGACTTCCGAAATATTTAGTTTGGGGTTGTATATGCTAAACGACATTTATGTATACAGTTTTTCTATAGTTGTTCAATTTTAAATAATTATTTCCGCAAGTTGTGTCATTTTTCTGCATTGTTAGGCTTACCTAGTTATAGGGACTAGGTGCCATCACGACATGTTCACGGAGGGCGAACTGGGGTCGTGACACTTTCAAACTTTCGTCCAAATCCGAGCTCTCTATCTCAAGTTTTGATAAAAATGGCTAAACCCTCGTTTTTGAAATGTTACAGTCTGCCCAGGTGAAACCTTCTTCGTGAACACGGCCCTTCTCTTGCGTTCGCATTGAACAAATAATAACCGACCAGAAATTCCTCCTGCGCGAATAGGAGTGACCTCTCGCGAATGCGTAATTTTCACTGGCTTCTTGTTCGCAAACGGGACGCTTACTACGCGAACGCGTAGAACAAATGCCTTGGGATCCCTGCTGCCCTACTTCCTCTACGCGAAACCGATACCTTTCACACGTTCGTGGTGCACCCCTGAACATACTTTCGCGAACATGGCCTATACTTCACGAACGCGATGCACAATTCGTCTCCTGCCACCAGCTCTTCTTCGCGAATGCGGAACTCCCCACGCGGACGCGAAGAAGGAAACGAACAACTGGACACCCAATTTTTCATCAACTCTTACAAGTCAAAAACCAGTCCATTAACCATCTGGAATCCACCTTAGGCCCCCGGGACCTCAATCAAACATAACGACAAGTCCTAAAACATCATCCAAACATAGTCGAGCCCTCAAATCACCTCAAACAAGAACAAAAATACGAATCATACTCTAATTAAAACTTAATGAACGTTGAAACTTTAAAGTTCTACAAACGATGCCGAAACATATAAAATCATGTCTTATTGACCACACATTTATCACAAAAGTCATATTCGACATTACGAACCTACTCAAAATTCCGGAATTGGAATCCGACCCTGATATCCAAAAGCCCACTTCCGGTCAAGCTTCCCAAAAATTCAACTTCTGTCAATTCAAGCCTAATTAAGCTACAGACCTCTAATTCACAATCCGGACATGCTCCTAAGTCCAAAATCACCCAATAGATCTAACGGAACGGAAGAAACTCCATTCCAGAGTTGTCTTCACACAATTCCAACTACGGTCAAAATCCTAGAACTCAAGCCTCCGTTTTAGGGACTAAGTGTCCCAAATCACTCTGAAACCATAAACAAAGCCTCCCGGCAAGTCACATAAGCAGAAAAAGATACGGGGAATGTAGTAAATAGGGTATCGGGTTTAATACTCCCCAAACAACCCATCGGGTCGTTGCAATTTTTTCCATTGTTTTCCTTATATTTCGGAAAAATGATGTATTCATTATTTAAATTTACTCCCAGAAAGTGTTATGAGTTGTACTATCAGTTTTGGGATATTCTGTCATGTTGAGACTATTGGTTTATTTAAAAAATTTTGGTTCATGATTTATAGTTTTTTAGTAAGACGTGTTATAATTTTGGCATGTGTTAGGCTTACCAAGTTTTAGAGACTAGGTGCCATCACGACTCATTTGGAGGTATTTTTGGGTCATGACAATAATAGTCTGATATATGTTGAAATTGTAAGCCTGTAACTACTATCGGGTGGATTATGTTATTGGCACATGTACTGTCCATGCAGATATAATATGAAATGTAGGCACGAGGTGCCGGGGAAATATAACGATTTTTATTATTGGCACATGAGTTCTCTGTGAAGTTATGATAGAAATATGTACACGAGGTGCCGTGGAAATATGAAAATGGGGTGAGACCCGTATTTTATGATTATGAAATGAGGTGTCACATGGTGACTTTTATTTGAAAAAATTATATTCGAATGATATTGATTTGAAAGAATTATATTCGAAGGATATTTATTTGAAAGATGTATATTCGAAAGGTATTTATTTGAAAGAATTATATTCGAAAGATATTTATTTGAAAATATTATATTTGAAAGATAGTTATTTTAAAGAAGTATATTCGAAAGATATTTATTTGAAAAAGAAAAAAAACTTATATGTGAAAGATTTATATTTGAAGGACTTGATTACTTGGTTGTACTAGTGTTTCTTATTTGTTTGAGAAATAATTATGGTGTTCTTGTTGCCTTGCTGTTAAAATCACTGGTTGATTTTTATTTCTACCATTGCTAGTTGTTTTCTAGTACTATTGCATACTACTATATTGCACAGGTTATTGGACTAGTGAGTGTTTTGACTGTACCTCGTCACTACTCCACCGACGCTGGTCTTGATATTTTGTTGGGTACCGACTATGGTGTACTCATACTACACTTGTGCACATTTTTTTGCAGAGCCAGGTATTGGGGTATCGGACTCGGTCAGAGCTAGAGTGTGATCGCGAGGATTCAAGGTAGAGCTGCTTGGTCGTCGCAGTCCCTTGGAGTTTTTCCATTTTATTGTACTATCAAGTCTTGTTCGAACAATATTGTATATTCGATTATTGAGATCATTGCATGTATTCGGTTAGAGTTTGTGACTCTATAATATCGGTCTTGGGAGGTTGTTCTATTTGTTCCGCTTTTGGTTTAGACACTTGTATTAAATTATCAATTTCAAAAAAAAAAAACTTGAAATGCAATTGTAGTCGGCTTACCTAGTCTTAGAGGCTAAGTGCCATCACGACACCGATGGTGAGATTTTGGGTTATGACAATATTATTATAAAATTATAAATACAATATTAATATATCAAAATAGCCCTAAAATATGAAACACAAGAACTCATAGGAAAAGAACATAACTGCAATAACTAATTATTGGACTATAGTACCTTCTATGCTAATTTTTAACATTTGAGATTTTAAATTAATAACATTTTTTCTATTAAATTCTCATTAAAAATACGTAGGAAGGTTTAATAACATCAATTTCATAAGAATCCTTTATATTGGCAATACATTACCGCTACATAATGTCCAATACGAAGAAAAAATAAAAATAATATTAAATAGACTGCATAAAGACTTGAAATTGAGAAAAAAGTAGCCCCGCAATAATATATTTTATTTTGTATTTGAACTATTTTTCTACAAAAATAATATTTTTTAATCAATTTTTATACCCAATTATTAAATAATAACTAAAATAATATTTAAGAATATAAATGTCACAACCCAATTTCCCCTTTGGGTATCGTGATGGAACCTAGTATTAGGGGCTAGGTAAGTCTAACATCTACTGAATAACAACAATAATAAAGAAAATCTAACATACTCGATATAGAAATCTTTACAGAATTTACAATTTCTCAAAATCGGTAATACAAGTCATAAGCTCTACAGAGTTAACTACAACTTTTAAATACAACCGTTTGAAAATAAGTAAAAATAGTGTGAATACAAAATACGAAGGTGACTCCGAAGCCTGCGAACGTGGCGACAGTTTTACTTTGAGTTTCCTCAGCAAGTATTCGCACAACTACTAACGATCGATACTTGTATCTATACAAAAATGTGCAGAAGTGTAGTATGAGCACATCACATCGGTACCCAGTAAATATCAAGACTAACCTCGGTAAAGTAGTGATGAGGACTAGTCAAGACACCCATTTGTCAAATAATTCGAACAAGCATAAGTATAGGAATAACAATGCATGATTCGTACATGGAAACTACGCAATATGTAACAATACAGTAATTACAATAAGAAAGGAAAAACGACAAGTACCAGCGGAATACCATAATAATAACACAGGAGATTGAGCGGAAAACACAGACTAAATCCGGAAGCACATATAAATCAGGGACAATTAATAACTCAGCAACTACGATAACTCTCACATCAGATTTTAGTCAACAACTTCATGACGTACGGAACATAGGGTGAATTACAACTCACAGGTTTCAAGACCTGAACCCTAACACTTGGCATCGTGCTCCCTTATCACACCTCATAATCATGCTGACAACTCACGTGCCAAATAAAGTCATTCTCACATACAAAGAGAGTAAACAAGGGTGTGCATCTCTACTCAACAATATCAAGAAAACCTCTTATCCGATAAAGGGTGCTTAGCCACATGTATGCGTGTGCAAGTGTCCTAACATAGCTCATACCAGCTAGTAAGCATAAGGAAAAGAAGGGACAACACGTAGAATGTTTGCAGAACATGGGGATCTCTCGGAATACTGTTCCGTAGTCTCAAAGTAAATATCCAGGGGGATCTCCTGGAATATCGTTTCGTAGTCCCAAAGTAAATATGCAGAACAGGGGGATCTCCAGGAATACCGTTCCGTAGTCCCAAAGTAAATATGCAGAACATAGGGATCTCTCGGAATACTGTTCCGTAGTCCCAAAGTAAATATCCAGGGGGATCTCCTGGAATATCGTTTCGTAGTCCCAAAGTAAATATGCAGAACAGGGGGATCTCCAGGAATACTGTTCCGTAGTCCCAAAGTAAATATCCAGGGGGATCTCCTGGAATATCGTTTCGTAGTCCCAAAGTAAATATGCAGAACAGGGGGATCTCCAGGAATACTGTTCCGTAGTCCCAAAGTAAATATGCAGAACATGGGGATCTCCCGGAATACCGTTCCGTAGTCCCAAAGTAAATATACAAAATATGGGGATCTCCCAGAATACCACTCTATAGTCCCAAAGTAAATATGCAGAACAGGGGGATCTCCGTGAATACCGTTCCATTGTCCCAAAGTAAATATGCAGATTAGGGGAATCTCCCGGAATACCATTCCTTAGTCCCAAAGTAAATATGCAGTGCAATCAACATAGATAACAGTATAACCCATTAACAAGGAATAACCACAGTAAAATATGCTAGGCGTAAAGAGAACAACTCAACAAGGGAAAGCTAAAATGTAGCAATGATTCCACAATATTCAGGTCAACATTAAGGAAACCAACACGAGTCAAATAGTTCCAAATAAAGGCAAGTCAACTAAGATATAGGTTATCTAAACTCCTTTTTAGGTTGAGCAATTACGAAGGCTATTCAACAATTCAATTAGGATAAGCAGCAGAAGATAACCATAACTCCAATTAAGGTTGAACAATTATAGGATGAGCTAATAATAATTTGAATTAAAGATAAGCAGTTATGAAAAGATAGTATGGCGATGGAAAGGGTAAAATCTTCAGGTAAGTCAAATAAACAATAAGAGTGAATCCTAAAGCAATTGACTCTAATTAAAGCATGTATAGGTGAAACTGGTAAATAGGAACTCAAACGTATCAAGAACAATTACATACCGAGTGAATATAAGGACCTAAGAATCCTAAAAGGATAACTTTCAACAAATAAGTCAGAGCACGCACTCGTCACCTAGAAGACTCTAATCCTAAGGGGTAGTTCCCCCACACAAGGTTAGGCAAGATACTTACCTCAAAGAGAGAAACATGTACTCTAAAATTGAACTTCTCGACTGAAAAGACCTTCGGATGGCTCAAATCCAACCAAAATAAATTCAAAACACAAATATAATGTATAAGAAACTATTCAGGATCATAAAGTCTCAATCTTTAATAAATCTAAAAATCGACCCAAAAGTCGACCCCCGGGCCCGCACCTCGGAACCCGAAATTTTTTACAAAATCTAAACACCCATACCAATATGAATTCAACCATACAAATAATATCAAATTCCAATACCATTTCATACATCAAATCGTGATTTTTCATTTAGAAAATTTTCTTCAAAAACCAATATTTTCCCCAACTCGAAACACAATTTAAATGATAAAAATAAAGATAAAATCATGGAATATATTAAATACTAGGTGAAGATCACTTACCCAATCTAATTTCTTGAAAAACCCACCAAGAATCACTCAAAACCAAGCTCTACAAGTCAAAATATGGTGAAAATGGCCTAATCCTCGATTTGAAAAACTTATATTCTGCCCAGATGACTATGCATCGCGAATGCGGAGATTGGATTGCAATTGTGGAGAAGAAACTTGAGGCTGCCAAGAAAGACCCTTCACGAACGCGAGTGAAGAGACGTGAAAGCGAACAATGGATAGGAGCTTACGCAAACGCGGGGCAACCGATGCGAACGCGAAGAAGAAATAGCCAACAGCCCCAACCTCCTAATTTCTACTACGCGAACGCGAGGGAATAGATGTGAACATGAAGAAGAAGAAAAAAGTAGACCTTCGTGATCGCGAAAGGTACTATGCGAACGCGATGAAGAAAAATGCGGCATATCAACAGAACACTACGCTATCACGGCTGGAGCCATGCAATCGCACTAGACACTAGAAACCAGCAATCCAAAAATAGATGAAATTCGCCCGAAACCCATCCGAAACACACTCGAAGACCCTGGGACCCCGTCTAAACACACACAAAAATTCTATAACCCTACACGAACTCGCTCTAAAATCACATCAAACATTGACGAAACTACGAATCGTACCATGAATCGAACTTATGAACTTTCAAATCTTCCAATTTCTAAATCTCGTGCCGAAACCAATCAAACCAACCCGGAACGACGCCAAATTTTGCAAAAAAGTCTCAAAAGACATAACAGAGATGTTCCAACTCTCGGAATTGCATTCTGACCCCGATATCAAAAAAGTCAACTATGGGCTAAACTTCTCCATTTTTCAAATTTCAAATATTTCCAACTTTCCCCGAATTACCTCAAATTACTCCACGGACCTCCAAATCTAAATCTGGATGAACGCCTAAGTCAAAAATTACCATACGAAGCTGCTGACATCATTTCAGAGGACAAAAGTAAAATTCCGGTCAAATTCCCACTGCTTAAGCTTCCAAAACTAGAATCCTTCTTCCAATTTGACTCTGAATCATCTGATAACTGAATTCAATCACTCACGCAAGTTGATACACATAATATGAAGGTGTACAAGACCTTACGCCACTGAACAAAGCTTAAACTCTCAAAATGATCGGTCGCGTCTGTAACGACCCGACTGATCGTTCTGTGAGATTAGCCTCGTTTCCCTTGTTTCAAATTTGTTATGTTCTAGTTAACCTAATTATGATGTGCTGGGTCAGTTGGTTCGGGTTTGGAGTGGTTGTGGTGAGAACTGCGACACTTAGTCTTTTAAATTGGCTTAATAGTTGAAAAGGTCAACTGGGAATTGACTTATTGGTAAACGACCTCGGAATGTAGATTTTATGGATCGGATAGCTTCGTTAGGTGATTTGGGACTCAGGAGTGTGTTCGGAATGTGGTTTTGATGTCCGGAGTAGAATTAGACTTGAATTGGCGAAATTGGATTTTTGGAAATTTCCGCCCGGTAGCGAAAAATAGGCTATCAGGGTCAGAATGAAATTCCGGGAGTGAGATCAGGCTCGTGGTGTCATTTTGGATGTGTGTGCAAATTTTCAGGTCAATCTGACGTGTTTTGGGTGGTTTCAGATCATTGGCGAAATTTAGAAATCTCAAAGTTCATAGGCTTGAATCCGATGTGATCTTGGTGTTTTAGCATTTCTTTGGGTGTTTCGAAGGCTCGACTAAGTTTGAATGGTGTTATGGGTGTTGTTGGAACATTTGGTTGAGGTCCCGAGGGCCTCTAGTATGTATCGGGTGGTTAACGGACAAAGTTTGAATGTTGGAAAGTTGTAGATTTTTGCTGGTGTTCAGGTCTGGTTTTCTTCTATGTGATCGCAAGGGTATGTATGCGATCGCATAGGCTTATTCTGAGGCAACATGATTTTTTTCTATGCGACCGTGTTTGGAAGATGGAGATCGCGTGGGGATAATGGGGTGTGTGTTGTGCGATCACGTCTGGTTGCTATGCGAACGCGTATGGAGTGAGGCTCGTGGGGGAGCTGTGTAATTTTTCTGTGCGAACGCGTGGGCCAGGGGAGAGATCGTGTAAGGTAAATTGGGGTACTGCTTCACGAACGCCTGATATTTCACACGAACGCACTAAGGAAAATATAAAGGTGCTGGGCAGTGTATTTAAAAGGCCATATTCGCGACCTTTAGCCATTTTTCACCACTTTTGGGCGGATTTGAAGCTTTTGAGGGAGCTTAAAGAGGGAATCAAATGGGAAACGCTTGGAGGTAAGATTCTTGACTTCATAACTCGATTCTATGTTGATTTCTAAGTGATTAGACCTGAAATTTGGTGGGATTTAAACCCAAAATTAGGGAGGTTAGGGCATGAGTAATTGAATGGGAAATTATGGTCCGATTGTGATGTTCTTGGTATGTATAGACTCGGGAAAGGATAAGGATTCTTGTGATGTTATTTTTATAGAATCCCGTGACGTGGGCTCAGGGTCAGGTTTGGCCAATGTCGGGAATTTTGGTTAAATTTGATAATTTTCGAGTGGGCTTTGTTCCTTTAGCTTATATTGATGATATTAATCTGGTTTTGGTTAGATTTGGAGCAATCGGGAGCCGATTTGAGAGGCAATACCATCGCGGATTAGTATTTCGGCCAGTTTGAGGTAAGTAATGACTGTAAATCCTGTCCTGAGGGTATGTACCCCGGACTTAGTATTTTCTAACTATTTTTGGAGTGGCGAACATGCTAGATGATGAGTGTGTGGCGTGCAATGATAGGGGATTCCAAATCATATGATATTTCATGTTTTAAAGATTATTACTATGTTTTGGGCGGAATGCCGCATTTGGGCGTCGTGCCATGCATTTGGACCCCTTGGGGCTTTTACTGTTATTCCTCACTATGTTGACTTATGATTTATACTCGGCCATATTATGTATAACTGATTTCGAAAATCAGTCTTATTTACACTAGTTTGAGATATAAAATGATATTTTGGGTCGAGTACACCATTTTACTGATAGCCCGAGTGGCTTTTTGAGAGATTTCTGACTGAGTGTGGCCGAGGGCCTATGTTGTGGCGTTGCTATGGGATTGGGTTGCATGCCGCAACATGTTACATTGTCTATGATATGTGAGAGGCCAGGAGCCTGAGGGATTCTGCCGCGAGATGGCTTGATATTAGCGCTTGGGTTGTAGGAGCCCCTCCGGAGTCTGTACACACCCCAGTGAGCGCAGGTACCTACTGAGTGCGGGTGTCGAGTGACGAGTGATTGGGAGGCATGGGTGACTGTGAGGTTGCCCGAGGGGCTAATACAGAGTGATGATGAGGCATGCTGAGTGACTGATTCTTAGGGATGTTGTGCCCGAGGGGAGATTTATGAAATATGTTTTTTCCCGAGAGGCTATCTATGATTTCTATCATTTCTATATTAAATAACCTTGATTTCTATGGAATTTTTGAGAAGACACATTTCAATGATATTTTACTGAGATTGATTATTTTTATGTTGTAAGGCATCGTATTTGTGTTTTCTGAAAGAAGGAATCCATTCTCTATGTATTTTATGACTGCTTTTACGTGTTTCGTTGCCTTAGACATTATTTACTTTCATTACTGCTGAGTTGGCATACTCACATTACTCCCTGCACCCCTGTGTGCAGATACCGGTACTGGTACCGAGCGCTAGTTTTCTTCATTCTTGTGAAGCCGGAGTTGGGATTTCGAGGTAGCTTTTTAGCATCCACAACTTTCTCTTTTCCCTTTTTATGTTTTGTATTTAGCTCCTCGTTCCAAGACTCGATGTATTATGAAAGTAGATTTATTTTGTACTACTCGTAGATGCTCATGACGTGTTGACTACAGGTTTTGGGGGTAGTAGTTAGACTATTTATTTCGTTGGGTTTTTCTTAAAATTTAAAACCTTAAAATGCTCATGAAATGTTGGAAACAAATTTTGAAAAATATGAAAATATTATGTCAATATGTGATTTTTGGCTAGCCTAGTTCCATGATAGGCACCATCGCAGCCGGCTTAGGATTTGGGGTCATGACAAGTTGGTATCAGAGCCTAGGTTACATATGACTCATTGGTCATGAGCAGGTTTAGTAGAGTTTTGCGGATCAGTATGGAGACGTATGTACTTATCTTCGAGAGGTTGTAGAACCCTTAGGAAAATCTCACATTCTTGAATTATGTCGTGCAAATCTGTTGATTCCTGAAACAAAAATTCTATTGTTTTCCTTCTCTCACATATGATGAGGACTCGCGCTACCGATCAGGGTCACCAAACACCAGCTAGACCAGCAAGAGGGTGAGGCCGCGGTCGAGGCCGTGGCAGAGGGAGGGGTGTGGCTCGCGAAGTAGCCGGGGTAGTACCCGTGGATCCACCTAGTATTCAGGATCAGGTTGCCATCGCAGATATTGTAGTGGGGCAGGCTCAGGCACTGGTAGTGCCTATTGTTGTTCCGGGTCTTCAGGAGACCCTGGCTCAGATTTTGACTGTATGCACCAGCCTTGCTTAGGCAGTCGCTGTATCTACTACTGCTGCTACTTCTCAGGCCGGGGGAGGCACTCAAACTCCAGCTGCCCGGACACCTGAGCAGGTTACTCAGGGCCTTCAGACACCGGGGGCAATTCCAGCCCAGCCGGTTGTCCCAAATCAGGATTTCATGGTTCCAGCTATGCCAAATGATGAGCAGCGCATGCTGGAGAGATTCAGTAGACTTCAGCCTCTGACATTCAATGGTGATGAGGGCGAGGATGCCCAGGGTTTTCTGGACAAGTGTCATAGGATGCTTCGTACTGCAGGGATACTAGAGAATTGTGGGGGTCTTGTTTGCTACTTTTCAGTTTTCTTGGGATGCTTTTACTTGGTAGGAGCCTTATGAGAGGCGTAGGTCCGTTGGTGCAACACCCCTCGCCTGGCAGTAGTTCTCCACTATCTTCTTGGAGAAGTATGTTCCTTAGTCTATAGGGAGGAGTACCGCAGGCAGTTTGAGTAGCTGCCTCAGGGGGAGTTATCAGTGACGCAGTATGAGATGCGGTTTTCAGAGTTGGCTCGTCATGCCACTAAGTTGGTCCCTACTAATAGGTAGAGGATTATGAGGTTCGTGGATGGCCTCACTTATCAGCTCCGCATTTTGATGACTAGGGAGAGGGTATCAGGTGCTACCTTCGAGCAGGTTGTTGATATTGCCCGAGATATTGAGTCAGTTCGCCACTAGGAACGAGAGGAGAGGGAGGCCAAGAGACCTCGTGGATCTGGTAGTTCTACTGGTGCTCCTTCCAGAGAATAGTTTCAGCCAGTCCGCCCAACCTATAGTGGTGCATCTCCGGGGCATGGTCCCCAAAGTTCTCAGCTGGGCCATTCTTCATTCAGTGCCCTTCCAGCCAAGAGTGCATCTCGCACACCATCAGCTCAGGGTTCCTCTATGCATGGTTCTTCTAGTGGTCATTCTGATGCTAGGGACTTATTTCAGTTCCCGTCTCCAGCTCCAGGGAGTTGTTTCGAGTGCGCAGAGTTTGGGCCCATGTGGAGGCAGTGTCCCTGTTGTTTTGGTGGTTCTTCTCAGTAGAGGGGCCAGCCCTCGACTTCGGCTCCAGTTACTTCACCACCCTCCCAGACAACTAGGGGTGGGGGTCAGACCGCCAGGGGTCGCCCTAGAGAGGGAGGTCGTGCAGGTGGTGGCCGGGCTCATATCTATGCACTTCCAGCCAGACCAGATGCTATGGCCTCCGATGCAGTAATCACAGGTATTGTCTTAGTCTGTCTCCGAGATGTTTTGGTCTTATTTGACCCTGGTTCTACGTATTCCTATGTTTCATCATATTTTTCCCATTTTCTGCATATGCCCCGTGAGTCTCTAGTTGCATCGGTTCATGTGTCGACTCCGGTGGGCGATACTGTTATTGTGGACCGTGTACATCGATTATGTGTGATATTTATTGGGGGTCTAGAGACCCAAGTGGACCTATTATTACTCAACATGGTTGATTTTGATATGATATTAGGCATGGATTGGCTATCTCCATGTCATGCTGTTCTTGATTGTCACGCTAAGACCGTGACCTTGGCTATGCCTGGAGTTTCGAGGGTCGAGTGGAGAGGTTCTTTTGAGTATGTGCCTAGCATGGTGATTTCTTACCTGAAGGCTCATCGTATGGTTGAAAAGGGGTGTTTTCCGAACGTGTTTCCTGCAAACCTGCCAGGCATGCCACCTGATAGGGACATTGATTTTGGAATTGACCTGGTGCTAGACACTCAGCCTATTTCTATTTCACCTTATCGTATGACAACGGTGGAGTTGAAGGAATTAAATGAGCAGCTTCATGAACTCCAAGATAAGGGGTGCATTCGGCCTAGTGTGTCACCTTGGGGTGCACCGGTGTTATTTGTGAAGAAGAAGGATGGTTCCATGAGAATGTGTATTGACTACAGGCAGCTGAACAAGATTACAGTCAAGAATAAATATCTTTTGCCTCGTATTGATGATTTGTTTGACCAGCTTCAGGGAGCCAGGGTGTTCTATAAGATTGACTTGAGATCCGGGTATCATCAGCTGAAGATTCGGGATTCTAATATTCCCAAGACAACTTTTAGGACTTGTTATAGTCACTATGAGTTTATGGTAATGTCTTTTGGGCTGACCAATGCCCCAGCAGCGTTCATGCATTTGATGAACAACGTGTTTCAGTTGTATCTGGATTCCTTTGTAATTATGTACGTTGATGACATCCTGGTGTACTCGCGTAGCCAGGAGGAGCACGCTCAGCATTTGAGGGTGGTTTTACAGAGATTGAGGGAGGAGAAACTTTATGCAAAGTTCTCCAAGTGTGAGTTTTGGCTTGGCTCTATAGCTTTCTTGGGGCACGTGTTGTCCAGTGAGGGTATTCAGGTATTACCGTCGCTTTGTGGAGGGATTTTATTCTATTGCTTCGCCCATGACCAAATTTACCCAGAAGGGTGCTTCGTTCAGGTGGTCGGACGAGTGTGAGGAGAGCTTTCAGAAGCTCAAGTTTGTAATGACCTCAGCTTCAGTGTTAGTATTGCCATCAACTTCAGGTTCTTATACCGTATATTGTGATGCCTCGAGGATAGGCATCAGTTGTGTTTTGATGCAGGAGGGTAGGGTGATTGCCTACGCCTCGCGCCAGTTGAAGACTCATGAGAAGAACTACCCGGTGCATGATCTCGAGCTAGCAGCCATTGTTCACGCCTTGAAGATTTGGTGTCATTATTTGTATGGGGTGCATTTTGAGGTTTTCACTGATCACGGTAGTCTGCAACATCAGTTTAAGCAGGAGGATCTGAATTTGCGTCAGACGAGATGGTTGGAGCTTCTCAAGGACTATGATATCACTATCATATACCATCCGGGGAAGGGCAATGTGGTGGCCGATTCCTTGAATCACAGAGCAGAGAGTTTAGGGTGTCTAGAATATCTTCCAGCAGCAGAGCGACCTTTAGCACTTGATGTTCATGATTTAGAAGGCCAGTTGTTGAGATTGGATCTATCAGAGTCCCCACGAGTATTGGCTTGTGTAGCCTCTAGGTATTCTCTTTATGGTCAGATTAGAGCACGCCAATATGATGATCCACACTTGCTCGTTCTTAGGGACAGGGTCCGTCGAGGTGATTCCAAGTAAGTGGTTATTGGTGATGATGGGGTCATGAGGATACAGGCCCAGAGTTGTTTTCCTAATGTGGATGGGCTCCGAGAGTTGATTCTAGCAGAGGCCCGTAGTTCGCGGTAGTCCATCCATCCGGGTGCCGCAAAGATGTATCAGGATTCGACCAACATTATTGCTGCAGGCGGATGAAGAGGGATATTTTTGGGTTCGTGGCTCGGTGTCTTAACTGTCAACAGGTTAAGTATGAGCACCAGATGTAACAACCCGACCGGTCGTTTTGAGCTCTAGTGCGTTGTTCAGCAGTTTGAGGCCGTGAGCAGCTCCATTTCAGGTATTATGAATTTTAGGTGTGGTTAGAATTGAATTTGGGGAAGTTTAGAGTTGAATTGGAAAAAAATTCTCATTTCAGAAGCCTTAAGTTGGAGAAATGGACTAATATTGGAATCTTGAGTAAACGACCTCCGAATCAGGATTTGAAGGTTCCAACAAGTTCGTATGATGATTTCAAACTTGGGCGTATGTCCGGATCGGGTTTTGGATAGCCTGGGAGCGTTTTGGCGTATATGATGGAAGATAGCATTTTAGAATAATTTCATAAATTTGGGCTTAAAGTGCATTTTAGTGATGTTGGTATCCATTTTGGATTTCGAGCCTAGTAATAAATTTGTATGGTGATTACGGAGTCGGGAGCGCGATCGGAAGTGAATTCGGATGTTCGGAAGTAATTTGGCTAAAGATATAAATTTAAAGGTTTTAAAGAAATCCGACCGAAAGTGGAAATTTTGATATCGAGGTCGGAATGCGATTCCGGAAGTTGGATCAGGTCCGTAATGTCGCATATGACTTGTGTGCAAAATTTGAGGTCCATCGGACGTGATTTGATAGGTTTCGGCATCGGATGTAGAAGTTGGAAATTTCTAAGTTCATAAAGTTGGGATCTGGGTGCGATTCGTGGTTTCTATATTGTTTGGTGTGATTTGAGGCCTCGATCAAGTCCGCATTATGTTTTGGAACAGGTTGTATTATTAGATGGGGTCCGAGGGGCCTCGGATGGATTCCGGGTGGTTAACGGTTCAAGTTGAGAGTTTGAAGAAGGCTGGAATTTGCTGTCATCTGGTGTGACCGCACCTGTGAGGATTTGGCCACAGGTGCGGCTATGGCACAGCAGGTGCGAAGAATTGATGGTCCGACTGGGAGCGCAGGTGCAATGGTATTTCTGCACCTGCGAGGTCGCAGATGCGGGTTATGGGGCGCAGGTGTGAAGTTTGCTCGAGCTGAGGAAAGCCACAGGTACCGAGGTTTGGTCGCACCTGTGGAATCGCAGGTGCGAAAAATGGTCTGGGCAGAATGTTTTAATGTCGAGAATTGTTGGCCATTTCTTTATTTCTTCTTTGGTTTGGTCGATCTTGGAGGAGCTTCAAGAGAGGGTTTCCGTAAGGAATCACAAGGTAAGTAATTCCTCCTGTTTTTAAGTTAAATACAAGATTATATGCATGTATTAGACATGGAAATTAGTAGGAGAATTGGGATTTTTGAGGAAAGACGTAAAAATGGTAGTTTGGATTTCCAGCCACGAATTTGAGAATGGAATTTAGAGTAAATTGTATATTTGAACTAGTGGAGCTATGGGTAGAATATATCTTCGAGAATTTTTGGATTCTTGGCACGTGGACTCGAGGGCATTTTGGTCACACGGAGAGGATTTGGAAAATTATATAATTTGGAATTGTTGCAAATATTAGAGTATATTTTCATTGGTTTGTAGTTGTTTGGATAGTTTCGGAGCATTGTGCAATGTTTGGAGTCATCGGAAGGGCTTGGAGGTCGGTTATGGAATTTCGGAGGGAGGTAAGTTTCCTTTCTAAATTTGTGAGGGGGAATTGTCCCCCTAGGTGAACTAAGTTAGTATGTGTTATTATCTACGGGGCTACGTACGCATGAGGTGACGAGAGTCCATGCGTAGGTACTATTATGCCATGTCCGGGTAATCTTGGATCCACTAGCATGCCTTATGTGTTGTATCCGTGATCCTGCATGTATTACTTGACTGCTAATATAATCGAAATCGTAATTTAATGTCCAAAGAAGACTAGAGTTCATTTTCTTAATCAGTTGGAAAGATAATTGTTTTCCTCAGTGGATAATGCATACCTGATAAGGTGATATTATTGAATATTATTAAACTTGGCAAATAAATTTCGAGAAAGGATTTAAATACTATTTTTTGGTTTTAAAAGAGAAATCTGTCATTTACTTGAGTATTTGTTTTCCCGACGTATTCGGGGTGGACTGTTGATTGTGCCTGACTGCATGTGACCGCTTCGCAATTTACATGCCGCAAGCGGAGTGTTATTTCCCCCACTCTCATGGGAGCGGGCCGTATGCCACGACAGATTGAAAGATGCACTAATGGTTCGGGCCGTTCGACCCTCGGCAGTGCATAGATATGATTATTTTATTGAAAGATGCACTAATGGTTCGGGCCGTTCGACCCTCGGCAGTGCATAGATATGATTATTTTATTGAAAGATGCACTTATTGTTCGAGCCGTTCGACCCTCAGCAGTGCATAGACATGACTATTATATTGAGAGGTGCACTTATGATACGGGTCGTTCGATCCTCGGCAGTGTACAGAGATGATTATTATGACGGCTCAGGCCGGTTGTCCTTATCCTGTATGCACATGCTAAATTGTTAAATGTTTTTTCATGGATTTTTAAAAGTGATAAGATATTTGGGGGAAAATAAAGAGGAAATTATTTATTTAAGATATTTAGGGGAAAATGAGGCAGTGGTGACTCTTTGTTTAGTTCCAGTATTTACTTGGATTTCAGTGCCTTATATATATTGCTGCTTTTCTACCATTACATGCCTACCGTGTTCATCATATGTTATTAATTAATTTGCTGGCCCTTAGTTAGTGTCTAATTCGACCTCTCGTCACTACCTCTCCGAGATTAGGCGGGCGACTTACTGAGTACACGTTGTTTTTGTACTCATGCTACACTTGCTGTGCATTTTTATTACACAGTTACTTTCATAGTGACATGGCTGGTTTGGAGACTTAGGCGAGCCGCACCATCCGGAGGCGATCCGCAGCTGTCAGAGTCTCCCTCACACTGTATTTATTTCATTTTTAATTCCTTGCCCAGCTTGTATTTCGGACAAGCTTTGTGATGATTGTATAAATTCTTAGAAATTGCTCATGTACTTGTGACACTGGGTTCTGGGATGTGTTGGGATATAATTACTAAAATGGAATATTCATACTATTGTTTTTACTCGACAAGATTTTATTTAGTTAATATGTAATAAACTGAAAGGAAATCCTTTTTTCATAAATGTTAAAATAGGAATTTTTTTCAATTAATTAATGATTAGCTTGCCTGACAATGATGTCCGGCGCCATCACGACCTTATGGATTTTGGGTCGTGACAACATGGTATCAGAGCTCTAGGTTCCCCTAGGTCTCAGGAGTCATGAGCAAGTCTAGTAGAGTCTTGCGGATCGGTACGAAAACGTCTGTACTTATCTTCGAGAGGCTATAGGGCTGTTAGGAGTACTTCCCTTCGTGATTCCTCATCGTGCAATTCGATTCCTTTGAGGCTTATGCCTATGTTCATTCCTACTCAATCTTACGCGTCGCGAAGCGCTATCTATGAATCAAGAAATTTAAGGAATTAAAATGGTTCTACGGATGTAATTCGAGATGTTTCCATGTGTAATTGGTTGGGGCTATTGTTATGGCCCTGCAAAAGAATAATATGTTGTTTCAGCTCAGTAGCTGTGTTTATGAGAGCCTTAAGGCTATGCTCAGGTAGTGATGATGCTTGTGATTGTTTATCGCGCGATGTTAGTATGATCATAGAATGATTGCCCGTATGTTGGGGACGATGAATGGTTTGAAGGGAGGTCTTCTCAGAGTGTGATTTCGAGATTTCAGTATTTTAGTTCCAGCAGAGGAAAGGCATTTGGGTTATGAATGGTCTGGTTGGGGTTGATAAAGTAGTAAGACTTGGTGTCTTCAAGTGAGGTGGGATATGCACCTGTAACGTGAAGTCACTGTCATTGATCGAATGAAATGTGTTAAGTTTGTCGGTGTTATGGTATCTTCGGTAGCATGAGGTTAAAGTATTGAGAAGAAGTATTGAAGAATGCGGTTGGCAGAGACCGTGAGGTGCGGTGTTTCAGTACCGGATAAGTGTTGATAATGAAGGCAGCTAGAGAAAGATGTGCTTCTGAGAGCTTGAAGTTGTTGTGATCTACTGGTTTGGGAGCTACAGAGAATGATCCTTAAGTGAGGCTAGGCGGTGGTTCCATTTCTAGGAGACCAGGTGTAAGAAGAGAAAGTCGAGCAGTCACAAAGTAGGGGAGCGGCAGCATAGCTTGGAATTTGAAGATATTGTCGCGCATTTAATGGATGTCCATGAAGAGCGGACGGACTAGTAAAGTTGGTAAATGAAGCAGGTCGTATGATGGGGTATTGAAGTCGCAGAGAGCGTGCATTTCAGCGTCGTTGAAGGTGTTCGCGGGTGATTTCCACATGTGGTTTATCTCCTGTGAATAGGTTAGCGGTGGCATGGTTGGCAAGTCTCTGTGAGGTGTTCTAGTGGCTATTCGGTAAGAGGTAGAATGTGTGAATGATGCTAGAAAATTGAGTATTTAGGGAGTTCTAACAAGAGAATTTGGAAGAGTTGAACGGATTTGTTGAGCAGGATCAAGTTAACAAAGGAGAAAGGATCTCTGTAGGGTCTAAAATGGTGCACGGAGTAGCTTCGGGCTAAGTGGGGGAGTCCCACCATCTGCAGTTGGGTTGCAGTATTGTGTTATCATAGCGTTGCGGATTGTCGGCGTGTTGGCAAGTTATTACAGCTAAGGGAAAGGAGTAAAATGGTGATTGTGCGTGGAATTTGATGAATGTGTGCAAAAGTTGGCCCTGTCAGGCAAAAGTTGGCCCTGTCAGGCAACTCCAAGGCATAGGTGAGTTGTCAGGGTAGTGGCTCATTCACGTGTTTCATTGAAAGGGGTGTTCATGTTCTAGGAGAGCCTTGGAGTTGATTGTATTCGGGACCAGTCAAAGTGGATGACTCTCAATAACGGTCCTGGTGAATTCAAAAATTATGAAGGCGGAGTTTAAGGGTTTCAGGCAGCAGTATGATTGATATTCGAGCTTTTGCAGAGTAATTTCTGTGAAAAATGAAGATGGTTTGAATATTCTATGATATGTTTCAGCATGCAAGATAGTATTGGAGGAGTGACAGAAATAAACTCCAGATTCTAAAAACATTTTCAGGAGGGTGTGGGACGGGTTGCGGGATTTAGGCAGCATAGTCTCGTGAATCAAGGTCCCTCGGGATGAGTGAGGGTTGAGTTTGCTATAAGTTGAAGGAAATTGCTATTATTCCTGAGGCAATTGAAGATGATTAAAAGAAGATAGATTGATTAGCCATGGTTGAAATGGCACAGTTGCGGTAGTGATCAGTTCCTTTGATGTGATTAAGTTATACATGTGGTTTGTGCCGGTGTGTGCGGGGCTTGTCGTCCGACATAATGGATTCCATGTGGGAGCATTTGAGTGCTATAGCCTGTCAGGTATAGGCGGATCCTGGAAGGGTTATGGTGGTATAGACTACTAGTTAAGGATTTGCATGTTGGGTGATTGTGGGAATTCACTCGTGTGTTGAGATGGTACTCTTGAATTGAGTTAAGTAAAAGGTTTTTATATGATGAAGTGTTCACCCTATTGGTGGTTCGGAAGTTGTGATGGAATTCTTGCGCTACCTCATATTGGCATGTTAGGTGCGGTAAACAGTATGTAACTTGGACTGAGAATCGAGAATGCAATTCGGTGTTGACGGGGATGTCATGAGCTCGGATGAGCAAGAATAAGGGATTTGAAAGTTCAGAGTAAGCTAGTGTTATCTTCAGGGTCACCTGAGATTGATATTCGGTGGAAGAGGCTTTGTACCTTGGTTATGGGTACTTGATTTGTCTTACACCGTAGTATGGCCAGTGGTGGATGTGCAGACTTATTTCCTTGTGTGGAAGGTCGTGGAAGCATTACCGCGAAAAGATTGTATAAGTGTGAGGTGTAGTCACTTGATGGATTGAAGATTTGGACTGAGTATAAGAAATGCAATATTGTTTATTTGAGAATTTAAGCCTGGAGGGCGTTCTGTTAAGTTGATTGTGGATTATGGGGTGTTTGTCCCGGTGATGATGGTTGTTCTTGCGTATTATGAGAGGAAGTGGGTTAATGTGGACCCGGGTGAGGCTATTAGCCTAGTTTGGTGAGAGCAAGGTAGATTCGATATTTTTGGATGGATTTAATATGATTATGGGCTTTATGTAAGGCATATATGAATCATTTCAGTATAGCGCTCCTCAAGGAGGGGTGTTGGGATATCAGGTGTTGTCCCGTCTTCGTCAAATTCAAGTAATATTGATTTTGCCGTGTGAGTTGTGAAACAACTTGATAATTTCGTATGTATTGAGATCCTGCGTAGTAGTGATATTATGTGTGCAGGATAGCTCTTGAGATCCAGCGTGTGTGTGTATATATATATATCACACCTCAGTCGTGCTTGAGTTTTGCACTTATCAGTCTCCACAGGATGGTATTATGCACTTAGCGTGCTTGTGACCGATATTCAATCATTTGTAATAGTGATCAAATCAGCTCCGTGTATATCTTCTTATGTAAATTTTATGTGTGGATCGGGTGGCACGTCGCCATTGTTCAGGTTCATAATGAGGTGATGATTCTAGTCAAGATGAGGTATTCAATGATTTGTTAACTCTGCGGTTGGGTATGAATTTCTACACATCTCCTCCGTTGTGGTGGTATTGTCAGCATTATAGCAGGATGTATGTATATAAATCATGAGGTGCATTGGGAGCATCAGATTCGTGGAATTTTGGCTATTAAGGTTCACGGAGCTTCATTATGGTTAGATGATGAATCTTGCGGTGCATGGTGCTAATTCAGCAAGGGTATGCAGTCATGTTCTGGTATGTCGTGTGGTAGTCGATACAGTGTTTATATATTGGAACTAGGCCTGGCAGAAAAAATTTCAAGTGTTGGAACTAGGTTTTGAGCTTATTATATGGATAAAAGAAGAAATCTTCATATTTGTTCAATCTAATGTGCTCAACTGGGTTGAGGTAGCATGGGAAGGTGCACGAGGTGTTAAACAATGATTTCAGATAACTCCAGAGCAGTTCTTAGCACGTTCGAGGACGAACGTCTATTTAAGTGGGGGAGAATGTAACGACCCGATCGGTCGTTTTGAGCTCTAGCGTGTCGTTCAGCGGTTTGAGGCCGTGAGCAGCTCCATTTCAGTTATTATGACTTGTAGGTGTGGTCGGAATTGAATTTCTGGAAGTTAAGAGTTGAATTGGAAAGAAAATTCTCATTTCAGAAGCCTTAAGTTGGAGAAATGGACTAAGACTGGAATCTTTAGTAAACGACCTCCGAATAAGGATTTGAAGGTTCTAGAAGGTTCGTATGATGATTTCGGACTTGGGCGTATGTCCGGATCGGGTTTTGGATAACCCGGGAGCATTTTGACGTATATTATGGAAGATAGCATTTTAGAAGAATTCATAAATTTGGGCTTGAAGTGCATTTCAGTGATGTTGGTGTCCGTTTGGGATTCCGAGTCTGGGAATAGCTTTATATGGTGATTCCGGAATTGGGAGCGCGGTCGAAAGTGAATTTGGATGTTCGGAAGTCATTTTGAAGTCATTTTGATAAAGATAGAAATTTGAAGGTTTTGAATAAATCCGACCGAAAGTGAAAATTTTGATGTCGAGGTCGGAATGGGATTCCAGAAGTTGGAGCAGGTCCGTAATGTTGCATATGACCTGTGTGCAAATTTTGAGGTCAATTGGACGTGATTTGATAGGTTTCGGCATCGGATGCAGAAGTTGGAAATTTCTAAGTTCATAAAGTTGGGATCTGGGTGCGATTCTTGGTTTCGATGTTGTTTGATGTGATTTGAGGCCTCGAGCAAGTCCGCATTATATTTTGGAATAGGTTGGTATAATTGGACGAGGTCCCGGGGGCCTCGAGTGGATTTCGGGTGGTTAACGAATCAAGTTGAGAGTTTGAAGAAGGCTGGAATTTACTGTCATCTGGTGTGACCGCACATGCGAGGATTTGGCAGCAGTTGTGAAGCCGCAGGTCCGGCTATGGCACCGCAGGTGTGATGAATTGATGGTCCGACTGGGAGCGCAGGTGCGATGGTATTTACGCACCTGCGAGGTCGCAAATGCGAGTTATGGGGCACAGGTGTGAGGTTGGCTCGAGCTGAGGATAGCCGCAGGTGCGGAGGTTTGGTCGCACATGCGGAATCGCGGGTGCGAGTGATGGATCGCAGGTGCGAAAAATGGCCTGGGCAAAATGTTTTAAAATCGAGAATTGTTGGCCATATCTTCATTTCTTCTTTGGTTTGGTCTATTTTGGAGGAGCTTCAAGAGTGGGTTTCTGTCAGGAATCACAAGGTAAGTAATTCCTCCCGTTTTTAAGTTAGATACAAGATTATATGCATGGATTAGACATGGAAATTAGTAGGAGAATTGGGATTTTTGAGGAAAGACCTAGAAATGGTAATTTGGATTTTTAGCCACGAATTTGAGCATGGAATTTAGAGTCAATTGTATATTTGAACTAGTGGAGCTATGTAGAATATATTTTTCGAGAAATTTTGGATTCCGGGCACGTGGGCCTGAGTGCATTTTGGTCATCTCACTGAGCGGAGTTGGGAAATTATATAATTTTAAATTGTTGCAAGTATTAGAGTATATTTTAATTGGTTTGTCATTTTTTTGATAGTTTCGGAGCGTTGTGCAACGTTTGGAGTCATCCGAAGGGCTCGGAGGCCGGTTATGGAATTTCGGAGCGAGGTAAGTCTCCTTTCTAACTTTGTGAGGGGGAATTTTCCCCCTAGGTGAACTAAGTTAGTATGTGCTATTATCTTCGGGGGCAAATGTATGCACGAGGTGGCGAGAGTCCGTGCGTAGCTACTATTATGCCATGTCTGAGTAGTCTAGGACCCACTAGTATGCCTTATGTGTTGTACCCGTGATCCTTCCTGTATTACTTAACTGCTAATATAATCGAAATCATAATTTAATATCTAAAGAAGATTAGAGTTCATTTTCTTAATCAGCTGGAAAGAGAACTGTTTTCCTCCGTGGATAATTGAATACCTGATAAGGTGATATTATTGAATATCATTAAACTTGGCAAATAAATTTCGAGAAAGGATTAATATTTTGTGGTTTTAAAAGAGAAATCTGCCATTTACTTGAGTATTTGTTTTCCCGACGTATTCGAGAAGGACTGCTGATTGTGCGTGAAAGCATGTGAGCGCTTCGTAATTTACATTCCGTGAGTGGAGTGTTATTTCCCCCAATCTCATGGGAGCGGGCCGTACGCCATGGCGGATTGAAAGATGCACTTATGGTTCGGGCCGTTCGACCCTCGACAGTCCATAGATATGATTATTTTATTGAAAGATGCACTTATGGTTCGGGCCGTTCGACCCTCGGTAGTGCATAGACATGACTATTATATTGAGAGGTGCATTTATGGTACGGGTCGTTCGATCCTTGGCAGTGCACAGAGATGATTATTATGATGGCTAGGCCGGTTGTCCTTATCCTGTATGTGCATGCTAAATTGTTAAATGTTTTTTCATGGATTTTTAAAAGTGATAAGATATTTAGGGGAAAATAAAGAGAAAATTGTTTATTTAGAGTCTCCCTCATACTTTATTTATTTCATTTTTATTTCCTTTTCCAACTTGTATTTCGGACAAGCTTTGTGATGATTGTATAAATTCTTAGAAATTGCTCATGTACTTGTGACACCGGGTTTTGGGATGTGTTGGGATATAATTGCTAAAATGGAATATTCAAACTATTGTTTTTACTCGACATGATTTTATTTAGTTAATATGTAATAAAATGAAATGAAATGCTTTTTTCATAAATGTTAAAACTGGAATTTGTTTCAATTAATTAATGATTGGCTTACCTAACAATGATTTCCGGCGCCATCACGACCTTATGGATTTTGGGTCGTGACACCAGAGAACGGGTGGATTGCATCAGAGGTTAGATATTCCGGAGTGGAAGTGGGAGCGGATCACCTTGGACTTTGTAGTTGGGCTTCCACGGACTTTGAGGAGGCTTGATGCTATATGGGTTATTGTGGATCGGCTGACCAAGTCTGTGCACTTCATTCCTGTTGGTAGTACTAATTCTTTGGAGCGGTTAGGTGAGATTTATATCAGGGAGATTGTTCAATTGCATGGGGTTCTAGTTTCTATCATTTCCGACAGAGGTACCTAGTTCACATCTCAGTTTTTGAGGGACGTGCAGAGGGAGTTATGTATTCAGGTTGAGTTGAGCACAACGTTTTATCCTCAGACCAACGAGCAGTCGGAGCGTACAATTCAGATTTTGGAGGACATGTTGTGTGCCTGTGTCATTGATTTTGGGGTTTCATGGGACCAGTTTCTGCCGGTCGCGGAGTTTGCATATAATTATATTTATCAGTCGAGTATCCAGATGGCTCCATATGAGGCTTTATATGGTAGGAGGTGTAGATCTCCGGTTGGATGGTTTGAGCCGGGCGAGGCTACGCTATTGGGCACAGACATGGTTTAGAATGCGCTGGATAACGTGAAGTTGATTCAGGAACGGCTTCGCACGGCATAGTCTAGGCAGAAGAGTTATGCGTACCAGAAGGTCCGGGATGTGTCTTTCATGGAGGTAGAGAAGGTACTGCTGAAGGTGTCACCCATAAAGGGTGCTATGAGGTTCGGGAAGAGGGGAAAGCTGAGTCCCCGATTTATTGGGCCATTTGAGGTGCTTCAGAGGATTGGAAAGGTGGCTTATAGACTTGCCTTGCCACCCAGCTTATCGAGTATTCATCCGGTGTTCCATGATTTGATGCTCCGGAAGTATGTTGGTGACCCGTCTCATGTTTTGGACTTCAGCATGGTTCAGCTCGAGCATGATAAGTCATATGAGGTAGAGCCAGTGGCTATTTTGGGTCGTAAGGTAAAAAAGTTGAGATCTAAGGATATAGCTTCAGTGAAGGTTTAGTGGAGAGGACAGTTGGTGGAGGATGCCACCTGGGAGACGGAGCGGGAGATGCAGAGCAGATATCCTCACGTATTTGAGACTCCAGTATGTTTCTAGACCCGTTCGAGGACGAACATTTGTTTAAGAGGGGGAGAATGTAACGACCCGGCCGGTCATTCCATGAGATTAGCCCCGTTTCCCCTGTTTCAGCTTTGTTATGTGCTAGTTAACCTAATAATGATGTGTTGGGTCGGTTGGTTCGGGTTCGGAGTGGTCGTGGTGAGATAATAGTTTAACAAGTCATCTGGGAGTTGACTTATTGGTAAACGACCTCCGAATGTAGATTTTATGGATCAGATATCTTCGTTAGGTGATTTGGGACTTACAAGTGTGTTCATAATATTGTTTTGATGTCCAGAGAAGAATTAGGCTTGAATTGGCGAAATTGAGTATTTGGCGATTTCCGGTCGGCAGTGGAAAATAGGCTATCGGGGTCGGAATGAATTCCGGGAGTGAGAGCAGGCTCGAGGTGTCATTTTGGACGTGTGTATAAAATTTCATGTCAATCGGACGTGTTTTGGTTGGGTTCGGCATCATTTGCAAAATTTAGAAATTTCAAAGTTCATTGGCTTGAATTTGATGTGATCTTGGTATTTTAGCATTGCTTTGGGTGTTTCGAAGGCTCGACTAAGTTTGAATAGTGTTATAGGTTGTGTTGGCACGTTTGGTTGAGGTCCCAAGGGCTTCGGGTGTGTTTCGGGTGGTTAACGGACAAAGTTTGGATGTTGGAAAGTTGCAGATTCTTGCTGGTGTTCAGGTCTTGTTTTCTTCTATGCGATCACAAGGGTATGTATGCGATCACATAGCCTTATTCTGAGGCAGCAGGATATTTGGTTTATGCGACCGCATTTGGGAGATGGCGATCGCGTGGGGTTAATGGGGTGTGTGTTGTGCGATCGCGTCTGGTTGCTATGCGAACGCGTAAGGGAGTGAGGCGCGTGAGATGGCTGTGTAATTGTTCTGTGAGAACGCGTGGGCCAAGGGCGCGATCACGTAAGCTAAATTGGGGTACTGCTTCGTGAACGCCTGATATTTCACGCGAACGCACTAAGGAAAAAATAAAAGTGCTGGGCAGTGTATTTAAAAGGCCATATCCGCGACCATTAGCGATTTTTCATCATTTTTGGGCGGATTTGAAGCTTTTGAGAGAGATTAAAGAGGGAATCAAAGGGGAAACGCTTAGAGGTAAGATTCTTGACTTCATAACTCGATTTTATGTTGATTTCTAAGTGATTAAACCGCAAATTTGTGGGATTTAAACCCAAAATTGGGGAAGTTAGGGCATGGGAAATTGGAGACTTTAATTGAGTAATTGAAGGGGCAATTGTGGTCCGATTTTGATGTTCTTGGTATGTATAGACTCGGGGAAGGATGATGATTCTTGTGATGTGATTTTTATAGAATTACGACACGTGGGTCCAGTGGTCGTGTTTCGCTAATTTCAATAAATTTGGTTAAATTTGATAATTTTCGAGTGGCTTTGTTCCTTTAGCGTATATTGATGATATTAATCTGGTTTTGGTTAGATTTGGAGAAATATGCAGCCGATTTGAGAGGCAAGAGCATCGCGGATTAGTATTCGGGCCGGTTTGAGGTAAGTAATGACTGTAAATCCTGTCCTGAGGGTATGAAACCCCGGACTCAGTATTTTCTCACTATTTTTGGATTAGCGCACATGCCGGATGAAGAGTGTGTCGCATGCACTGATAGGGGATTGTGATTTGGTCCATCTGGTGGAAACTATTGAGTTGCATATTTGATTCTAAATCATACGATATTTCATGTTTTAAAGATTATTACAATGTTTTGGGCGGAATGCCTCATTTGGGCCTCGTGCCATGCATTTGGACCCTTTGGGGGCTTTTACTGTTATTCCTCACTGTGTTGACTTATGATTTATACTCAGCCATATTATGTTAACTGATTTCGAAACTCTGTCTCATTTACACTATTTTGAGATATAAAATGATATTTTGGATTGAGTACCCCGTTTTATTGATAGCCCGAGTGACTTTTTGAGAGATATCTGACTGAGTGTGGACAAGGGCCTATGTTGTGAGGATGCTATGGGATCGGGCTACATGCTGCATCATGTTACATTGTTTATGATATGCGAGAGGCCGAGAGCCTGAGTGATTATGCCACGAGATGGCTTGATATTAGCACTTGGCCTGTAGGAGCCCATCCGGAGTCTGTACACAGCCCAGTGGGCGCAGGTACCTACTGAGTGCGAGTGCCGAGTGACGAGTGATTGGGAGGCATGAGTGACTATGAGGTTGCCGGATGGGCTGATACAGAATGATGGTGAGGCATGCTGAGTGACAGATTCTGAGGGATGTTGTGCCCGAGGGGCGATTTATGAAATATGTTTTTGCCCCAGAGGCTATCTATGATTTCTATCATTTCTATATTAAATTACTTTGATTCTTATGGAATTTGTGAGAAGGCACATTTCAATGATATTTTACTGAGATTGATTTTTTTTATGTTGTAAGGCATCGTTTTTTGTTTTTTCTGAAAGAAGGAGTTCATTCTCTGTGTATTTTATGACTGCTTTTACGTGTTTTGTTGCCTTAGACATTATTTACTTTCATTACTGCTGAGTTGGCGTACTCACATTACTCCCTGCACCCTGTGTGCAGATACATGTGCTGGTAGCGAGCGCTAGTTTTCTTCCTTCTTGTGGAGACGGAGTTGGAATTTTTAGGTAGCTGTTCAGCGTCCACAGCTTTCCCTTTTCCCTTTTTCTATTTTGTATTTAGTACCTCGTTCCGAGACTCGATGTATTACGACCGTAGAGTTATTTTGTACTACTCGTAGATGCTCATGACTTGTTGACTCCAGGTCTTGGGGGTAGTAGTTAGACTATTTATTTCGTTGGGTTTTGCTTAAAATGCTTATGAAATGTTGGAAACAAATTTTGGAAAATATGAAAATATTATGTCAATATGTGATTGTTGGCTAGCCTAGTTCCATGATAGATGCCATCACGGACGACTTAGGATTTGGGGTCGTGACAAGGTCGTTACAATAAATGTGTGAGAAAGAGAAAAAAAAAGGTTGGTAAGAGTCAATACCACTAATGATTTTACAAACATAAAGATCTAAAAGTGAAATGGCATATCAATCTTTTACTCTTTAAAAATAAAATTTATGGTGGATAAAATTATAATTAAGATTAAATATTTATAACAAGAGATGAACTAATATTTAGATATGAATTAACATATAATAAATTATTTTTTATGTTAAAACCAAATAATTAAATCTTCTAATTAATTATTAAGCAAAAGAATCCAATTCAATTATTTCTTAAATTCTTCATATGAGTAAAATTCTTATTCAAGTTTAAAAAAATCTTAGGGTATATAAATTTATTCCATTAAAAGAATATTAGAACACAAAGTAAAAATGTTAGTATATCATTAAGAATCAAAATGCTATACAAGTGTATGAGAAAGCACAATCAAAGCTAAATCTTAAACAAGAACAAGCTTTCAAGACTATATTATAAAGAGTCGACTCTGGTATAACGTGATTATTCCTTGTAGATGCCTCATGATTAATCAAAATAATATTTCAATGTCATGAATTACTTGCAAATACCATATCAAGAGGCATAAACTGTTAACATTAATAGCAAGTGGTTTATCAAGAAAGATTTTATTGTGAGGCCACGCACTTTAGATTTGATATACCTCTTCAAACAACTTAAATAACCATCACAAATATATCAAGGTAGAGAAATTGTGCTAAATTTATAAGGAAAGGAAAATCAATAATATTGGATGAAGCACTTATGGCTAAGTGTCAAATGATTGAAATAATTGCCCGGAGTTCTAGAGATATATTGGATATTAATTAAGAAAAATTAATGGTTTGGGAGGTGATTCTGTCAAGCAGTAACAGTAATTATAAAATCAACAAAAGTCGAGACTTTAAAAGCTAGCTTGCCAAAGTTTTACTTCTGGCCTCAAACGAAAAAGATTCAACTGACAAGAAATATAAAGTTATAACAGATCCAGTATTCAGTGTCTTCTTGATTCGTGTTGAAAACGAAGAAGAGCAACCAATAAATATGATTTGGTTCTTCATGAACACTTGATTATCTATCCCAATGGTAATAGTAGTGCATTTAATAAGAGAAATATTTATGTCATTAGATTTTGTGCAAATCGCAAGATAAAATTAAAAAAGATATTTTAGCTAGCTGAAATGAATATTCTCATCAACTAAATAAAAGGTTGATTGCAAAATTTTATGGTAAAAAAATCAGTTTTTTACAGCAGAAAATGTTACCAATAATTACAACAAAGAAGAATGAATACTTAAATACTTTAATACCAAATGGTCTTCTATCATACATGTTTGTTGCCAAGTTTCTTATTTGTTACGTATGTTAGTGTCACGATATATATAATAGACTAAGCTAAAATTGATCTTCCATTGTATATAGGTTAATTTTGAAGAAAAAATATGCCTGTCATGCTACTAAAAAAGTTAGATACTTTCGCGCCCCAAATCTCTTATAGGTAGTGATGGCGCCTAACGCCACTGCTAGGCAACCAAACAATGAACTAACCACCTGACATCTCCTTTTAACAAATTTTAAAGTAATTAAACTTTCCTTAATTAAAAGATTTAAGAAACAACAGGTTTAATAAATAAGACGAAAGCAGCTGAGTGCAATCATAAACATAGAAAATAAACAAAGAACCATAAGTCTGCTAATGTATGTCAAGACCTGGTGTCACAAGCGTATGAACACTAATAGATTATACAAAAACTCTAACTACTATCTGAAATCAAAGTAGATTGAAATGAATGTAAAGGAGAGACACTAGGTGCTGTGGAACGGCTTAGAAGCAGCTCACCACTAGACCTCCGAGTAACGGGGATGCGCATCACTGTGATCACCAGATGCACCTGCCTCAGATCCTGCACGGTCAGTGCAGAAATGTAGCGTGAGTACATAAACAACATGTCCCCAGTAAGTATCAAGTCTAACCTCGAAGAAGTAGCGACAAGGGGTCGACATCGACACTTACTATGGGCTAACAATAATAATACCAAAATTCTAAATAAGCATGGAATATGAAATATTAATAATAACTTCTTAACAAATAATTCTTAGACAAATAAATAAATTTCCATGTAAATTCCTGTCATTAATAATTGTAACCTCAAAAGTTACAAAATAATATCAAGTATGATTAGGCTCAGAGTATTATTAAGCACGATTTATGCTAAGGTCGTACTGCTAGATCCAGAATAACGTGTACACTGCCAAGGGACCTGCAACACGATCCATATATGCATTTATTCTACTACCGAGGCATTCGGTCTGCTCCACAAGAAATAGGATACTTTTTGAAAGCATTTGACAAAATCGTTATTACAAGGCTAATACACAACGTAAAACAACTTTCATTGATGGCCAAGTATTCCGCTCTAAACCCAAGAAAGTGAAATTTGGTCTCTTGCAATTCATTTATCACGCTCCAATATGAGTTAGACAATTCAATTAACAAGTAGAGCAAAAATATAACGAGTATTTCATTATTTGGGTCCTAAACTACCCTATCATAAGCATAATTAGTAGTTATGCACGGACTCTCGTCACCGCGTGCGTATGCAAACCCCATAATTAGAGGCAAATATTAATTTAAATTATCTATGGGATAAATTCTCTCTTACAAGGTAAGGCTAGAGACTTACCTTTTCTCAAAGCCCACTTTCCAGTCATATTTAATTTTAAAGCCTCAACTCGGTGTCGAACAATCCAAAACTAGTCAAAAGTTATTTAATTTAATCAATACATTTTCAAAAGTTCAGAATTTAACTATTAGAGTAATTTCCTAACCCCAGTTGAAGGATTGCTAAAATATATCCAAGGGCCACGTGCCCGGATTCCGGAAATTTTTGAAGAAAGTTGTTACCCATAACCTCACGAAATTAAATATATAATCTTTCACTCAATTCCATAACAAAATATTGTGGCTAAATCCAAGTTTTATCAAAACATAGGTTTTTCATTTAAATCCAAAATTTTCACTAATTTACATGGTAAAATCTACCCATAAACTATGTATTTTAACTTATATTAGATAGAAATTACTTACCTCAAATAGCTAGTGAAAAGTCCTCTCTAACAAGCTCCAAAATCGCCCCAAGAAGTGCAATAAATGAACCCAAAATTCTTAAGTCCCGACTTAAATGAAGGTTCTCCCTTCAGCGATCTTCGCACCTGCGGAGGGTCGTGCTCTTCTGCGGCTCCCCATCTGCGAAAAATCATCATAGATGCGTCCATTCGCCGCATGACCTTACTCCGCACCTGCGGACCACTGATCTGCTCCTGTGTCCGCTACTACGATGCGTGAACTGCGTCTGCGGCTCCGGTCGCTTCTGTGGTGATTCCATCGCACATGCGCGTTCGTAGGTGCACAAAATGCACTGCGCCTGCAATTTCCACATGCTGGACCACATCAGCGGCTACTGGCTCGCTTCTACAAGCTCGCACCTGCGGCTTGCCATGCATAGGTGCGATTGCATTAGAAGCTAGAAGCTTCAGCCATTTCTCCTAAGTCCAAACTTGGTATGTGCCTTGTCCGATTAACACCCAAGGCCCCGGGGCCCCGCCCTAACATACCAACAAGTTTGAAATAATAAAACAAACTCGCTCGAACCCTAGAAATGCGTAAAATAACATCAAAACTAAGAATCACGCCCAAACCAATTCGAATCAACTTATGAACTTCAAGTTTTCCAACCTACTCCAACTGCACCGAAGCGTACTTAAACTACTCACAATGACCCCAAATTTTTTGTGCCTGTCTTAAATCACCATACAGAACTATTCTGGGGATCGGAATCTCAAATGGATCTCGATAACTCCAAAATCTATTCCAAACCAAATTTAAAGAGCTTTAAAACCTTCAAGGTGCCAACTATCAATATTAAGCGTTGAAACGCTCCCCAGTCATCCAAAATTCGATCCAAACATACTTCCATGTCTGAAATAATCATACGAACCTATTGGAACTGTCGAATCCCGATTTCGAGGTGGTTTACCAAAAATGTTGCCTCAAGTCAAACTTAGACTTATTTAGGGAACATTAATGAACCAAGTGTTCCAATTTCATCCCGAACCCTTCGAAATCATAAACAAACCATCCCTGTAAGTTATAAAGTAGTAAAATCACATATGGGGAGTCTTATTTAGGGGAACGGGGATCTAGAAAGAAAAACGACCGGTTGGGTTGTTATATTCTCCACCTATTAAACAAGTGTTCATCCTCGAACGTGTCTATAATCATACCTGGAGTGCCGAATAAGTGTGGATATTTGCTCTGCATGTCCTACTCGGTCTTCCAAGTAGCCTCCTCGACTAATTGACCCCTCCCCTAAACCTTTACCGCAGAAATCTTCTTGGACCGCACTGGCGAACCTACATGTCAACAATGGAAATTGTCTCCTCCTCATAACCAAGTCTCTCATCTAGTTAAATCGTGCTAAAGTCTAACACATGCGATCTATCAGCATGATACCTCCGTAGCATAGGCACGTGGAAAACTAGAAAAAGTCCTGATAAACTGGGAGGTAAAGAAAGCTCACGAGAAACCTCTCCCACTCGTCTCAACACCTCAAATGGACCTATAAACCTTGTTTTCAACATGCCCTTCTTCCCGAATCTCATGATTCCCTTCATCGGCGAGACCTTCAAGGGAACCTTCTCGCCCACCATAAATGATAAACACGCGCCTTCTACTCTGTGTAACTCTTCTTTGTGGATTGTGTTATGCATAGTCGCTCCTGAACCAACTTTACCTTTTCCAAGGCATCCTTCACCAAGTCAGTACCATATAACTTAGCCTCGTGGGGCTCAAACCATCATGGGCGAACGACATCACCGACCATATAAAGCCTCAAATGGAGACATCTCGATGTCGGAATAATAACTGATGTTGTATGCAAACTCATCTAAAGGCAAGAATCGATCCTACTGTGCTCCGAGTCAATCACACATGCTCTGAGCATATCATCCAAGATCTGAGTTGTGCACTTCGATTGTCCTACAGACTGCGGATAAAAGGCTTTGCTGAGCTCTACACGGGTCCCCAACTCACTTTGTACTGCTCTCTAGAAATGCAAACTAAACTAAGGGCCTCTATCTGATAAAATGGAAACAGGTACACCATGCAACCGAACAATCTCCTGAATATAAATCTAGGCTAGCCTCTCTGAAGAGTATGTGGTCACAACTGGAATGAAGTGTGCTGACTTGGTCAACCTGTCGACAATGACCCAAACTGCATCAAACACCCACAACGTCCGGGCTAACTGTTGGTTGATTTCCCAATGCTCACGCAAGTGTACGTGGTCGACAAGTAATATAGGAATTGAA